>CM043111.1:42433917-42700197 GCA_023701765.1 Hylyphantes graminicola
GAGCACTTGAAGGTATGTGGCTTGCGGAAGTTGTGCCTTCTGTGGCAAGGGTCCATGGCAATTTCTGGGTTCGGTCCAAAATTTTCAAAACATATGTTGACATCTAAAAAATATTAGGTAAATTGGTTAAAGACAAATCGCAAAACATGAATTATTTCATAAAGAAATAAGGAACTAGCTTTGAAAGTCATCACATTTTTTTTAAACTTAAAAGTAAATTTCTTGAAGTTCTATCTGGTAGATAAAATATGGGTTTACTTCGTAAATTTTTCTCGGTCTTGACGCCGATGTTGAATAAGATTCTTTTTCTTCACACAAGTCACAAAAATTTTTGGAAATTAATCACTACCTTTTTGTTTTGATTGATATAAAAACATAATTAAGAATAGTTATGTGTGGACTCTCTCTTGAAATTTTAGTACGCATAACTAAGATTTCCTATCATAAAAGAAAGGTTTTTATAGGGGCTTAATAATTGTGCAAATACTAAACCTTTTTAAAAAATGTATTTGCAAATAAAAAGCTAATTGAATTAATTTGATTATAACTGAACTTGCATTAGGAGTGAAACAGAACATGATCATTACCATTTATAAAAAAAAAAAAAATTAAAAAAAGTTTTGGACACAAAATATAGATTGATTAATAACAATACAAGTCATAAAACACTAAAATTACACCAGAAATCACTTACGATAATCACAACTTTATTACCTTTTTATGTGTTGCAGAATAAAAAAAAATAGGAAGCATGAAATAAGAACAGAAATAAAAGGTTAGAATCATTTTAGGTGATTTGTACACGAAGAAACAATAAGATAATTTTATTTTAATCAAAATATGAAAAAACTTTTTAGATTACAATATTTAGCTGGTTTTTAGCAGAAGCTTGTTAATATTAAGTCAAAGATATACACAAAAAGTTTATAACAATTTTATAACTCATAACAGGAAAATGAATATTTAATAATAAACATAAATAAAGTATAAGCTATAAAAATATATCCATTAAATAATAAATACTTATAATTTTTATAGTGCTATATAGGTAGACTAACCAGTGAATGAACGTTTAAGGTGATGCATTCACCATTGAATGAATACCAGGATAATGACCAGGACAACCAACCATACGTCAGATAGCTCCCTACTACATGGGAGGAGGTCAGTGTTGCAAATCCATCTAGTGGAATGATTTTCAATTTTTATTTTTTAATTATATTTACCAAATGTTCATACACTGGGGCCTGTTTACTCACTGGTCAGTCTACCCTATATAGGGATAGTATATGTGTAAACTTTCTATACAAAAGTTTTTTAGCCAAATTTGCAAAAATTTCCATTTAAAAAATAGCTAGCATTGAAAATGTTATAACAAACAAAAAAAAATAATAATGAAGGAATGCATTACATGTTGTTAATTCTTATAAAATATAAAAAACTAAACAAACTTTTTTACATTGTACGCATACAAAAAACAAAAAAAATAGGGGAAAAATATCACATAATTTAATACAACTTTTTTGAGATAACATATTGAATGTTAGCAGAGCAAGTCCTTATGCACTAGAGTTAAATGATTCTTGAAATGATGCTGCAATCGAAAAGAATTGCCACACAACATGCATGTAAAAGGTCTCTCTCTGGTGTGGGTTAACATGTGTCTCTGTATAGATTGTTTTCGATGAGTTTCATAACTGCATTTGTTGCACTTGAATAATTCAATAGTGTTCACAGTACCCTTTATTGCCCAGTTTTGAAATGTTTTTATATAACCTAATAAAGAAAAAGAAATATTTATTAAGATATTTTCAATGTAGTTATGAGATTAATAAACTCATGCTATTGGTTTAAAATAAACACTTTAAATAGATTTAGAATTTAAAATTAGTTTAATAAATAAATTTTAAAATGAGTTAAATTTATCTATCAATACATCCTAGAACATAACGACTCAGTTTATGTTTATAAACATGCAGGAATTGAAGAGACAAAAAATTAAAGTTTATTGAAGGAGGAAACTGAAAGCAAACTAATAAAAATTAATTTATCTTAATTTCATGGAAACAAACTTGCATATCAAATACCTTAAAAAACTGTTATTAATAGGGATGCACTGAATACCAAATTTGGCCGAATACCGAATATTCGGCCTGCATAAACCAATTATTATTTTTTTTGTCAGATCTAAGTAAGTTGTATTTATTATTCATTAATTTTTATTTAATATAAACATATAAGTACACAAGCGCACAGTAATTTTAATACAATAGAGCTATTAAAATTTTAATTAAAGAAACACAATAAAGTAGTATTTGTTTGTTATTAAAACAAGCCTTTTAGAAAGTGTTTGAAACTTGGTAAAACACAACAAGAAAACGAAAGTATAAAAACTAAAACCGAAGAATTTAGATCCGATGTAGAAGTAAAATTAGAAAAAAAAATAGTAAAGCCGTGGCTTACAATATTGTTATACAATTAAAAAATTAATTTTTAAAAATCTTTTATTGAAAAAATTATAATTCTGATCTATAATATACTAATAATTGGTTCTTTTAAAACTTTAAAGATACACGTTTATTCAATGAAACATAAGTAAAGCTTGATTTACCATTATAAATAACAAAAACTTAAGAATTTGAGTCTATCAAAAAAGAAAACAAGTCCTGCTTGGGAATTTTTCAATGTTTTAGAAGATGATAACATGAATAAATCTGAAAAAAATTTAATTTCACTATTCGGCCGAATAGTAAAGCTATTCGGCCAAACCAAATATTCGGCTGAGTGGCTGAATCACGAATAGTAACCGAATATTCGGTGCAATATCCCTAGTTATTAATTTAAATAGTGAGCTTGAATCATTACAAGGAAAATTCAATAAAAAATGACTATTAACATTAAATAAAAAAAAATCTATAGTTGAACTTCCTACTAATGTTTTTTTTAAATAAGAAGCCTCATCAAAGGCCCAAGAAAAGCAAATTTATAAACACCAAGTATATTTTAATGTATTTATTGATTGTAAAAAAGCTTTATAATATTACAATGATTTCACATGCAACTTTTTTCTTCTAAACATAGAGCGGTTCCATTTTCTAAAAAAATGTAAGAATTTTTACAAGTTTTGAACACATTTACCCAGAAATGATGGTTCCCACAAAAATCTTTCTGTTTAAGTTTATCTAAGTAAATAAAATAGAAGGCAAAGAAAGATCATAGCTCCGAAAAACTTATATAGAACTAATTAGGTTATGCAGACAAAAAAATATTTGCACAAAGGTATTAGAGGTATTCATTAAGAGCCGTTAATGGGGTTAAAGAATACCAGGAAAAAATACCATAAAATATAACCAATACACTTCAATAATATACAAACTCAAACAATAAGAATAAGTTAAATCAAAGAATTGTTCACCGGAATATAAATAGTTATGATAAGTAATTACATTTTCAATTATGATTAATAAATCTATTTAAATCTTACGTTGTTACTGCAGTTAAGTTAACTTGCCTTTTTAATGTAACAACTTTGATAAAGAATTCACCATTTTATAAATATAGCAAATATAAATAAACAAATCAGGAAATAAAATTTATCTCCAGACCATAGGCAAAAGTGTTTGGTTCTTACTTTAATAATTGCAATTTAGTATTTCAGATGTATAATTTTATAAAGACGTAGTTTTAAATCTATACTCGAACATAGATTTTAATTAATACTCTTTCATTTAAAGTTTACACTCAGATTTACTAAATAGGTATAAAATTTACTCAAGTGTAATACAAGAACAGTCATACATTGCATTTTATGTTCACTCAAAATGCACAAAGTATAGATAATTTTTAATTAACATAAAAAGCACTTGAATGAATGAGTTGATACATATCTAGCAACTGTATTTAATGATCAGAATCGATTATTCTACTTGATTTCTACAAGCTTATGTTACACAAAATAAAATATTTTGTCGAAAATTATAATTTATGCTTTGAACTAATAATTTAAAATTACAGGTCTTTGAAAAGTAAACAGTAAAACTTATTGAGGATGAACAGCCTTTATTTATAGGTTTATTTGAAAGCACCCTCAATATATATATGTATATGCATATAATTTTTTTTTGCTACACAAGCAATAATTGGAAAGTATATACTGCTATGCCAATAAAGGAAAGCTATGTTAGTTAAATAAGAAAACCTATGAATCGATATGAGCAGATTCAGATAGGCTATATGTTAGTAAAAAATATTCTCCAAAATAAAATCTGATTTTTACTAATTATGTAACTTTTTATAAACCATAAAAGTCTTACTTATGCTCTTATTTGCTAACTACTGTGCATGCTAAGAACATTAGTTTTCAATAATTATTGATCCCGGAAAATAGCACAGCACCATTAAACAAAGAGCTGCAAAAGTAGTTTGTAACACATAATTTTTCTTTTTTTAGAGGAATAAAATTTTAGGAAATAAATAATGTAAATTAAGGGATTTACGAACAGATTAGCTTGCAAAAGTTTTACTATACATAAACATTATACATATACTCCCAATAATCTTAAAGATTACTGTCAACAACTAACTAATTCAAGAGACAAACTAATGAGTACAATTACATACACTTTTTTGAATATTTTTCAGAAATTAAGAATACATAACAGCTCCTATTTAAGTGCCACTTCTGCCATGTAACTTAAAATGATTAGTTCCCCTTCCGTACAGCATGATTAATTAGTGGCTAAACAGCATGATATTAGTTAATTAGCTGTAATTAGATTTGCTATTTTATATGAGAAATCATATGTCGCTTTAGGTGATGCTTCAGCCTGTACTTATTCCCACATTGTTCACATACGAATGGCTTCTCTCCTGTATGTATCCTCACATGCTGCTTAAGGGTTGCCGAACTTGTAGATGTGTACTGGCATACTCTGCATACAAACACACAGAGAGGACGACTGTTCTCGTCTCTGGTGTCAATCATGCGGTAGAATAAGGGATCTTGGCCCTCTGCAGATTGCTGACCTATAAAAGATACTAGGATAGATCACTTCAAATAAATTAGTTATGAACACTCGAAGAAAGTAACAAAGCACACTTGACCATGAAAAAATATTATTTCAATGATTTATTTTTAGATCTTTTCAAAATCAAAGTAAAAAAAAAAAGACTTTGTTAATTTGAGCATCTGTTTTATCGAAAACATGAGACTCGCATTACTTGGTGTTGAGTATTAAATTTAAGTTGTAAAATAAAATAAGGATTACAGAAAAAGGTACAAAATCAAATTATTTTCTAATAATTGAAAATATTCATGGAGCATATACACAGAAAAATATTTGTTCACATTCATGTGTTTTAAGTTTACAACTGTGACAGATAAACCATTGATGAGGAAACTATGATGCATCTGTGGCTTTTAAAAGCTTGATATAGACCAGAGGATATAATTAAGCCTATAATAATTTAAGTCAAATCACATGCTGGACATATGCAGCATACACTTTTGAAATGTAGGGGATATAAAAAAAAACAGAGCTCATTGCAAAAGTCACAGTAATTAAGTTACCCATATTGCATGGAAAAGAGATGTATGTAATAATTGATGAAGAAGGATATGAATGAATGACATTAAATGATAAAGTTTAAATATTATACATATAAGGTTCATATAGAAGTACTTATTAAACAAACATAACATACAAGAAGGCTGTAAAGAAATTGGTGATTTAAGGCATAAATGACAAAGGCAAAATTTGTTTGGAGCTTTAAGGCATAGAATAATAAGTAACATATCATTTCTATATGTCTCACATGGAAAAGTCACATTTGAGTGCAACATTGCGCATTTAACCCATAAAATAAAGTATAGTGTAATACTAAACAACGCTTAATATACATATGAAAGTTACTTTTAAGTAAGTCTGCCTCTTCTTTAAGGAACACTTTAATTCAGTGTCATCTTTGAGAAATTCTTTGGTGAAAGAGTAATATTTTACAGTTGAGTCATATGAGCATTCAGATGGTATGTCAAATGATGTTTTAACCGAAAACTTTTACCGCAAGATTGGCATTGAAAAGGTTTTTCTCCTGTATGTATTCTCATATGACGGTTTATGTTTTGCTTTTTAATTGTTTTGTAGGGGCACACAGGGCATGAGTGTAACAGGTATTTGGGCTGACCAAAGTTTTTAGATGACAACTTCCAATCTTGGATTGACATTCCTATAAAAATGCAACAATGGATATTAGTAATTACAGTTATAAAATTTTTTTGAAAAACAAAATTGCAGAGAAAATTGATCAAAACTAGAATACAGTAAGTGTCTTTTAAAAAAGTTATTTGATACCACTAAACAAGCAGTTTTATAATCAAGACTAACAACAGTTAATAAAAAAATTGGGAACACAAAAAGTCATTAAAAATTAAAGTTATTTGCTGCAGGGTTTGCTACAATGTTTGAAATTAAAAGATACATTTCATATTACTGTAATATTAAACATCTATTGCTATATAAATTAATGCACAAAAACCTTCAATTGTACAGGTCGAAATTTATAAAGACAATTAACAAAGATGTGTTTGCTTGAAATCTATTACTCATTACAGGGAAAAAAAATCCAAATAAATCTCCTAAAGTGAAGAACTTGTTTTTAAGTTATAGTTAACATTCACAATGTTGATAAAGTTCATTACACATTATTCAAATGTAGGGGAATAATCAACATTTTTTTAATAATAATATAAAGACAAGAAAATAGCATCAAATAAAATATTTATTTAAAATTGTAAAATACAAATAAAGATAGTAAAATACCACAAGACTTTAAATACACCAGATCAAATGTACCAAGGGCAGTACACTATAAAAAAAGAGACATTAAAAAACCATCACATAAACTAGATAACTTAACTAATGCAGAACAGTAAAACATATATACAACAATAAATAAGTGCATATAATGCTTTAATAATTATATTGCACGGTTATACAAGTGTGCATAATGAATATAGTAAATTTGTAAGTAATAATTTACATTTCAATAACATTTCATAAATACTAAAAAAAAAAAAAAGGTATCTTTGAATTTAGTTTTAGTAACTGTTAACACATCTTTATTTAAATCAATTTTATGAATTACATAAAATTGATTTAAATAAAGACATTCAGGCATGGAAAATGCAGTTATTAAAACTTGTTTTGAAATATGCATATGAGTACTATATTAAATAAGTTATTAAAATCACTATTTATAAAATATAAGGTAAAAAACTATTAATTAAAAAAAGTTACTAGAGATTCTGCACTCTAATGATCGCCGATTATAAATAAAATGAACACATCTATCAATTTGAAATGATCAAAAGACACTAAAAATAATTAACAAATTGTATAAATACCCCCCAAGTAATTTAAATTTTATGCAAAATAAATGTTTATAATCTATTGCAACACAAGAGTTTTTACTAGAAACAAAATAAATATTGCTTTTCAGAACTTATACTAAAAACTGTTCATTAGAGCAGAATACATAGAATAAATTAAATAAGTATTTTAAAATGTTTGTTTACTAGAAAGACACTTTTGAAGCACAAATACATTATTGTTGTTCGGGATACACAGAAAAAAAATGAATTTTATATTTGGCTGTATGTTTTGTTAGGTAGAGCTTCCATCAGATTTTTAAAAACAAACAAAATTTTTTTAATTTATCAACAAATACGTACAATAAAATATTTTTGGACCTACATCATGGTATTTTAACTATTGCAGGGTTGACACACATTTTTTGTAGAAAAAAATCAAGGACTATTCAAGGATATATTTCTTCAATTTCAAAGAATGTATATTGGAACATGCAACACACCTAAATTTCACGATAGTTTTTAAAAATTTATTTAGAAAAGGACTAAGAGCTCTCCAACTTTCAAATGAACTTAAATATATGTTATAAAATAACCATTTAGTTATTAAAAAATCAACCTAAAATCACTTGCTCTGCCTTCTTGGATTAAACAAACAATAAATCAAAAAATATAATAACTGATTCACATTGAAAAAGCCAAAATTAACATTTGCAACACTTAAAGATAAATTTGTCAGCCCGAAAAATTAAGGACTTTTCAAGGTGGATAACGTTATTCAAGCACTTTCATGACTTTGAAAATCAATGTTTTTTTCAAGCACTTTTCAAGGACTGTGGCAACCCTGCTATTGGTATCGAGTATATAATTTTGTCAAGGTTCAAGAAATAAAATAAAAAGCTCACTGATAAATTAAATTATTGCTGTTTCTGATGAACAGTCATATGTTGCTTTAAATGATGCTTCAAACGAAACATATTCCCGCAAAACGAGCACGTAAACGGTCGTTCCCCTGTATGTATTCTAACATGTCTCTTGAGGGTGGCGGCATTTGAGGCACTGTAAGAACAAACACGACACACAAATATGGAAGCTTGCTTCGACCCAAAATTCACCAGTCGAAAATACAGGGATTGTCCACTTTGGGCGTCTTGATTAAGTTCTCCTGTTAAAAGACATTGAATCAAGGTAAAAATTGAGAGTGATTATAAATATAAAATATAACAAGAAAATGCATAATTTTTATTGATTTATTATGAAAGGAGATTTTTGCAGTTGTAAGCATTGGATTTTAGTTATCAGTTATCTTTGAAATTAAGGGTACCAGGCAAACAGAAAATGCCAAAATATTTTTTTAATTTTTATTCTTATTTTCTAAAATAGCATAGTCCCAAGAAAAGTGATGATTTTTCTTTTTACAGTAGGCATCGTATTACTTCGAAACCTCAAGATTTTAGAAGATCCACAAAGTTTTCTAAAAATTTAAGATGGCCAGAAGTGTGCTTCAACTTTATAGAGTTTCCGAAGTCATGCTATCCTAAAACCATCGAATTTTCTTGATTTCAAAATTCAAAATTGGTTACGAACTTTATTTTCAGAAACACTGCAGAATTTTGATTTCAGAATAGCCCAAGATCCCAGATTTTTGAATCCTGAAAGTTTGCTGATTTCAATAGCTATATTTTGGGATTCCTCATCTTAAATTCCTTGGCATTTTCAATACTTTTTTTTATGAACAAACAAGAAATACTTTTTTTTTCAAGAATTAATGATTACGCGAGACTTTTTTGGAAGTGCATTTACGGACGGTCAGTTAACCGAGTGGTCCATGTAAAAGAGGGCGGATAATTGAGGTATATAAAAATGAATCGTGAAGCTGAAGAAACAAATATGAAACATATATCAAGAATTTTTCATATTTGTTTTCATAACAAAACAGATTTGATCAGATAGCAGAGGGTTAATGTAATCATGTAGCTTAATTGCCTTTTTTTAAAAACAAAATCATGAACTTTTCATCATCATTTTCAGAGAGTTTTCTAAAATGTGTTAATGTATTAGTTTACACATCTTTAGATATAAATAAAATATATACAAATTACACTTGTAAAGATACTACCAATAAGAAGTATCTTATTTCAAATAATTTTCTAACATAGGTATCTACTTAGTTATTAAATTTCAATTATTTTACATGTTACTTATAACTAGTTATTTATTATCATTAACATATACTTATTTATAATTAAAACAGTAAAAGTTAAGTGAAAAATATATTAAATATACATTATCTAAAATATATAGGAACCAATTAAATTTTGTTGCATGGAAAAAAAGAATATTGTCTGTGTTATGTGTATAAAATAAAATTACAAGAGGAATAAATTATATATTTAAGATGACAGTAGAAACATAAAACTATGTACTTACTGGGAAAACAAAATTTTAATACCTAGATGAACTGGGGAAAAGTATTTAAAACAAAACATCAGTATAATACAATGCAAATTTCAAAAATATGTTTTGTATAATAACTCCACAAAATTTAAATTTCACATTATTTTAATGGATTTGTTTTCAATTAATTGAAAATAAAGTATAAGTTTCATTCATTATCTTTAGTAAGTACATTTCATAAACCTATTTTACAAGTATTTCACAGTTAACACAAATTTAAGGCATTTCAAAAATAAAATACAAAGAGTTGGGTCAACTGAAAATATGAATGGCTTGGCAACTTATATGGATTTTTAAAAATATATTTCAAAATAAAACCATGGTCCTAAAACAATCAAAAACTCATAGGATCATTATGATTACAGGTGAGCGTCTCAGTTGGGGGAAATTTAAATTTTACCACTACTCATAACTAGAACAGGATTTTGCTGCATTATTATGATTCTTGATATTTTGCTCACAACTTTCTCAGTGCAACACAATGATAATGCAGATGAAAGCAAACCCAGGATCAAAAATAAAGGTTTGCCACATATAAAGAGCCGAAAAAAAAAATCCAATAATTTAATACTGTGCCAAACCATGCATGCTAGAGCTGTGTTGTAAATATTTGTGGGGTTGAATGACTTGAAATCTTAACATTTTGTCATGTTGCATATCAATAAAGGATTTAAATATAACCTCTAAAATGACACAGATTTATTTTGGTGGCAGGCATAAGGCAACTAGATATTAATAAAAAACAAATGACCATAAAAGGAAACTATTTGTCATTTTATTTGATCGATTGTTTATAGGACTAAAACTTAAAAGCAATCAAATACGCATATTACTGCATAATTTTCTTGTTAGATTGTATACACAACTAAAAAAAGAAAACACATACTTCATATTTAATCGTTAAAACTACGAAACTAAAAGCGAAATACGTAAGATGATATATATTTCTTTTGATTCTTTAAGTACAGTTAATAAGCAGTTTTTAAAGAATGAGTAAAATAAATACATTTACAAAAATTGATGATTCTGCAAAAAAAAAATTTAAAATTAAAAAATTAAATTATACACTGTCATAAATTGAGAATATGGTATATCGTATTCATACACAACTCTACAATTACAAATATCAAAGTTTGGACACACAACACACAAACTATGACAGTTTTCACCAACGACAAAGAAATAGTAAACCTTTTCACATAATATTTTTTTTCAATTTTGAGGAAAATTCATAGAAATTTCAATATTTTTTAGATGGATGCAAGAAGCCATCAAAATCAAAATAGAACCATTAAATGTTGCAGTAAAAGTAGAAGTTCTTTTTAAAGATAGATTTTTGACTTTACACTAAAATTGTGTACTGGTTTTGGCCCACCATGTAGGAGAGATATACACTGGTGATTTGTGGAGAATCTGTTATTTATTGAAAAATATAAATCATTTACATCCTTTTTTATTTATTTTAATGCAACTGAAACAAAGTACTGTACTTATTACTACGAACACTTATATTTATTACAATGTACACATACGAACTCGTCTTTTACGAAAATCGAAAATCAGTAATATATTTAACTTTCCTCACTCTTCAATCATTTGTTTGTACAACGTCGATTCGATTACCGACGTGGTCCTGGTCTGATTCCTCGAACCAATAAAAAAAAAAGAAAAAAAAAAAAGACACATCGGGTGACCTAAGCATGTTACGTGGTGCCATCTATAGGGCCGTAGATCGAAATTTATTGGAGGTGGGATACATATGTAATAAATATATATATTTTTAATTTTTATAAACAAATCTCATTAACTATTATTTTGGAGATAGATATTTCGGGGAAGGTATATCCGCATATTCATTCTCCTAGTTAAGCCTCAGTATACTGCCTACTTGAATACTAAACGTGACCTTTCAAAGCGAACTGCATCTGGCAAGACCATAGTAATGGTCATGTGGGTCAAAGGGGACCGGAGTCTCCATTGAAGCCCATGTTAAAATTGTCGTTTTTATGTACCCTTTTCTCTGAAACTTCTTGTTGGATTAACTTAAAACTTTGCACAGTTAAACTTCAAACACTTTTACACGTTGTGTCAGATGCTTTTAGAAATAAACATAATAATTTTTAATTTATGGATTTTCGAAAAATTTTCTCACATTTTCATAAAAATTCAATAAAATTATTTTTTTAAGTAAATAATATTTCTTAAAAAGCATATGACAGAAAGTGTAAAATACTTAATGTGTATGTAGAAAAAAAAATCTAAGCTAAATATTCAGTAGTTACTGAGAAAAAGATTTGTCCTAAAATATGCATTTTGAGAAAAAGGCGTTTAAAGTATAATTTTTAGCAGTCTTTTCGGCAGAAAGTATTTTTAAAAAATTAATTAAAAATACATGTAATGGAGATATTTTACCATTTTGTAGGTAATATTTGAAACATTATTACACAAGAAAAATCTCAAAATGTGTTTTTGGAAAATTTTTTCGATTCTAGTACCCCTTAGGAAGGGTATTTGGAGAAAATTTCATGGATATAATGATATAGGATCCATATGCTTTATCTAAGGGAATGTGCAGAATTTTACAGATGTGTTGTTTATGGATTATTGTGACTGATTATAGTTGTGTAATAGATATTAACTTTTCGAATTTAATGAAATTAATGAAACTTAAAAAAAAAACCACTGTTTAAAAATATATACATTATACACTACTTATGATCCATTTATTTTAATTCAGTTTTAGTGTTTAAAAGAAATATATCTAGCTTTATATTGCACAGGGGATTGGATTTATTAAGTAGGAAATTTAGTTATAATTGTTTCAGTATTTTGGCTTACAAAGAAATATTTTTTTAAATTAAAATGTATTTTCATGTACTGTTTATTCAAGTGGTAAGATTAGGGTATTTTTCAAAGAGTAATAAATATTTCTGGAAGACCTTAACATTTGTAAATAGCATGTTTTTTTGTGTGTCTAAACCCAAAAAAATTGCCGTAGCATGAAGTAGGATTTAAAATTTCATCTGAAATAAGTAGTACAAAACGCCTTTCAATCTCTGTTGGATCTATTACCACAAATAACTATTCTGCAAAATGCAGATATTTTGAAATTTACTATGAAAAAATCCCGATAAACAAACGCAACAAACATTGAAACTAAGTGCGTACTGAGAGAAACGTAGGTCTGTTTGACCCACAGTAAGGGGAGGGGGATAGGAATGAAGAAAAAGGGGAAAGCAGATGAAACTGGTCTATTGGCATAAAATGGTCAAAAGCTGTTATATATTTTAAAATTAGAATTTAATGAAAACAAATCATAACTTTTGAATAAATTATAACAATAATTTTTGAAACTTTGTTAAAAATAGTTAAGATTAAATTTTGAAACCTTTAATAATGCAAGGATGAAGCATTTAGGGCCAATTTATTTAATAAAATTCATTTCCGAGAGAATTATATTTTTCTCATTATTTTCATTTTTTAATGGGCTTGTTTCAACACTTTGCCACAAAAAAAGAAAAAACAGCCAATGGCATCGCAATTCGGATCACTTGACCTTTTAAAACCAATGAGTTGTTTCAACACTTTTTCAAAGAAAACGAAACAACCAATGAAATCGCTGTTTAGAGAGCGTGACGTCATAAGAAATATTCCCATTAACTACAACAAACTAACTCTTCTTAAGACATGTTCCTCCCACCTTGAGAGAGAAAAAAGAAAAATTAACTTTAAGAAAAATTTATGGAGAATTTCGAAAAATAATTTGAAATAAGTGCGAGTTTAACTTAAGTGATTATAAAAAATTGCAAGTTTGATTATTCCAAGTGGAATTGTTGGGAATGAAAGAGAAACGAATTGTTGGAAAACCTCGGTATAGATGATATTTTGAATTTTGAGGAGAAACTAAGCAAATAGTGGGGCAGCAATTTAACTTGAATCGCAAACAGAGAAAAGCTTCGGTTCTACTGCTAAAGGAAAAGTTTGTATAAAACGTTCGTTTCAGTTAGGTTAGGTAAGAAAATATTGTAGTGTTCAAAACAACTTTAATTTTTAGAAGACCAAGAATGATGATAACAATACCACTGGAAAAGTTGCACACGGCGTTAAACAATTAAGAACTGAATTTATTATTCGAAAGTTGATAAAATCGATGCCCAAATGAGTAAAACATTGTTAAATATTAAACAGTTTTGCCACTATTGAAATTGGCTAAGTTTTCTAAATTATGATCCATAACTCTAGTCTATTCGTTTGAAAAATTACTTTTTGTTTAAAAGGTATAACATCGTTAGGAGAGCTATTTTATGCACTTTTTTTTAAAAATCTATTTCTTCATCTGTTCGGGACATCTATCTACCAGTTTGGCGGTGGTCTACCCATTCAATTAGCATTGATATTAATTTTTTTAAAAAAACTTTTTAAATCGGTGTTGCCACATCAACAACGCAGGAGAAACTTTAATTGTTTGTTTATAGTGAATATTTTAAGGAAAATTTATTTTTTTGTCGAATAAATCTGTTTAAAATGTCGTTGTTATTTGTAGCACAATGGTATTCTTTGTTGTCTAATAATTTGCTTACTAAAAAGCAGCATCTAAATTTATGTATAGATTTTTTATACCCCACTTTCATGCATATAAATCAAATGAGTTTTTATTGACATTTCTTCGCTTATTAATGTATAATTCCTATAAGGGATTCAAAATGTAAATTAATCACTGTGCTATTTATTTTCTTGTTTTCTTTTAAAGAAAGTGACAAACTATATTATACAAGGGGTATGTTTCACGTAATGAGTTTCAACAGATCTAGAGGTATTTTTTTCCCTTTTTGTTCCTTCTGGAATTAAATTCGTCTTGAACGATAAAGTATTTTCCTATCTTACTAAAATGAATGCTGTGTACAAACTTTCCTTTCCAGTAGTGCTGAAGCTTTTCTATGTTCGCTTTCTTAAATTATAAATCATTGTTTGAATATTAACAATGTAAATTAAAACGATGTTATGATAAGTTTTAAAACTCTTCTTAGACCAAGCAATTTTAACCTTTGATTCTTTGAACTTCAAATAAACTTAGTAAATCATAAAGAATATTAAATGAATTTGTGCAAAAGAATATTGATAAAAATAGCAAATTTTAGCTTTTAAAATTTGAAATTACAGTTAAAGATTTTTGGGCGATTTTTCGCTAAAGCTGATTAGTATTATGTGGAAGCTATTCTAGGTGACAGTAATTTTTACAAACTTACTTGTTTCTTAAATAAGAATTTAAGTGATTTCTAAAGTAACAAGAAAGTATGCCATTTGTATGGAATTACTTTTGGTAAAGATGCAGGGTGGACCCTAGCCTAGCATTGCAGGTTCGATGCTAGTTTAGGAAAAACATCCATTTAGCATAATTTAATTTTGTACTCACATGACAAGTACAAGAAGCATAAAAAGATTTGTTAGGTCCCTGGCATGGACTTTTTCAGTTGATTGTTCCAGATTTTTAAATATTTAACTGTAAATTTAATTAAAAAGTTCTGACACAATAAAATGAAAAAGTTTTTAACTGGGATTCCTAAAAAAAACTGCTTGTTTTTAAGCAAACATATATTTTAGTAACATTAAAGGAAGCCTTAACTATAAAAACTGCCCCATGGACTTAACGATCGAGTTAATGCATAACTATTAGTATTATTTATTCATAATTTAATAGATAATGAAATACCCTTATGCACGGTACCTTTAAGTTTTATTTATTTGCTCTGAATATTTACGCAGTCAAACATTTCAATTTCCATTTTTTTAAAAATTTCTACTTCAACTACATTGAAGTAATACAATCTTTTTTATTTCTTTTTTTAGTTTTACCAATGAGAAATTACTTTTATTATTCAAAATACATCCTTCAGAAGGTTCTGTTGTTTAATAAATAAGTATTGTTTTTTCTTGTTCATTATTGGCGCACTATCAGCCGAATCATTCTCTGTTTAATCTGTATCAAATGTATCCCATTAAATCTGGAGCTTATACTTTTTTTTTTAAACAATTCGGATCAAAAGATGTATATACGTCCGTTAAAAGCAGTTTTTTTTCCAGAGTACCTTTTGTGATTTAAATTAACCAGCTTTTTTTCTTTCTGATTTCATGCGGTTTTAAGCAATCTCTCTTTTATTAAAAAATAACAATTTCCCGCACCTTAATTACATATTTTTAATAAACCAAAAACTGACAGTCGTTTACTCTTAAATTCTTTATTTACAATGTTTAGTTATAAATACAGTATAATTGTCAGATACATATATTAGAATAAATACACAAAAGCAATCATTTCAATAAAAGTACAATTGTGATACTTTTCACATAAATAATGTTTACAAAACATTTAACCAGCCCTTACATGAGTCTGGCCATTTTGATGAATTACGAGAGAGTATAGTTTCAGTCTTCTTCTTAAAGACATTAACTCTTTCTTTTCTTTCTGTGACGACTCATCACGTAAGTTGAAATAACGCTGAACTCCATTTTCCTCACGTTGCAAACCAAAAGCTACTTCTTTTCGCACAGGAAGAGGATTCGCTCATTTCTGCAAGCTTTTGCCAAAAATTAATTTCCCATAATGAAGGATAATTATTTTGAATTACATATTTTCACAAGAAGTAATGACAATTGTCTATCTAATTTGATAAGAAATAGGGAAAATCAAGTCCAAGGCAATAACTGCAAGTAGAGACCAAAAGAGGAACTTTGAAGGATGTGGTGCCTAAAAAAGAAACAATACGAAGAAAATTAAATGCATGCTTCAGTTGTAAATAATATTAAATCATTTTATTAAACATTTTATAGAAGTTACGATTCTGTGTTGGACCAAAGTAGTGTTTTTAAATTTTCTGTATTACATTTTAGAGTACCATTTACTATAGTTGCCTATCTATCGTGAAAGTGAGATTACATGCATCTGAAAAGATGTATGCAATGAGGCACAAAACTGCAGGTTGTGAAATTTGTTTTACAACAGTTAAAACTCTGCTTTTTTACAGCAAAACCTTAATGAAAACTTTATTTTGGAGAGATGTTGTAGTGAAAGAAGACTTTTAGACAATTTAATGGTAGATAGCATTTATAGCTCAAACAGATTTTAATCTATTTTAATATGAATGGAAGGATCCTAAAAATATATACAAAAAATACCTACAGGAAAATTGCGTTTTTATTCACATGTTTTTCAATAAACTATGATATTTAGCCCATCAGTCAAAATATTTAATTTTAAAGAAAAATCTTTTGATACAAAATCATTTATCGCCATGCTATCAATCACAAATTTCCTTGTGTGACGTGTATCGTTTAGAAGAAACTAAAACTTGAAATTGGTTGTGGATTAAGAAAATTTAACAATTATCTACGGTATTATATAATTTTTTTTGCAACTCACTAAAATTTTGACAGCCATTTCGATATTGAAGAAATAACCAGGCCTTAAAAGAGACTAAGGATATTTTTAACTACTTCATGCTAAAATATTGGACAAAAGGTAGACATAATCTGCAACTATGGAGTAAGTTTAAAGAAAATCTAACACGAATTTGTTAAAAAAAAAACATTTTACATTCAGCCTAAGAGCTCACGTAAGAAATTGTATACTATGTGGTTTTCCGAGGATCGGAGAAACTCAATAAGATCAAAGCTGAAGGCATGTAAGATTGTAATTTTTTTTAGAAATGTTCACCAGGAAGTATACGTTGTTGCTCGGAGAGAGGAAAAAACTCGCAAAGGAGTCAAATTGCCCAGCTCAAAATCTTCATGTCACAGAATTCGATATTGATTTTTCCCAAGCAATAGATACAAATTTATTATACCCGTATTTTTTATTTTTCGAAATTCCAAGAATTAAGAAAGTTATGATTTTTTGAAAACGAATAGTTAAGCCTAACAGTTTCTCATTTAGCATCGCGGCCTATGGGAAATTAAGTATTTTTGAACGGGTATAACTAAAAAGGCCAATCTGGGAACCACTAATCAATTTTTTTTTATGGAATACTATTACTTTTGGTAACATTTTGGCACAAGTGTGCTTTTTGTTCCCAAATATCTTCCTACCAATTTTTTTTTTAAAGTTAGACGAGGCAAACCAGGAAAGTTTTAGAAACAACAGGCGCACTTATGCCAAAATGTTTCCATTTGTAATAGTATTCCATAAAAAATTGATTATTTGTTCCTTGGTTGGCCTTTTTAGTTATACCCTTTCAAAAATTCTCAATATCCCATAAACCGTAATGCTAAATGTGAAAAAGTTAGTCTTAACTTTTCGGTTTCAAAAAATAATAGCTTTATTAATTCTTGGAATTTGAAAAAAAAAATACAATTCTAATAAATTTGTCTCTAGTACTTGGAAAAAAAAATCACGATCGAATTCCGTGACATGAAGATTTTGAGCTGGGCGATTTGACGCGGAATGACTCAAAGGGTATTGAAGGTAACCATACAGATCTGTTTTAGGTTAAGTTTTGGAAACATTGATAAAAATGCGTATCATGGCATTCTTGAAAACTAAGCATTTGCTTTCAGGTAATCAATAGGGTTTCGGGAAGGTTATGTGATGTACAAACTAATCTTTCAAAATGTTATGAAAAAGTTACAGAAGAGATCAATAAAGGGCTCTCATTATGATGACATTCATTCATTTCATTATGATGACTCCTTGGAAAAGTCGAAAATATTTTTGGGGCATTGATGCCGTGGCCCAATTAAATTGTCAAGTATTTATTTCATTCCGATGAAAAGTGTAAAAAAGCAAACATTTTGGATAATTTTTTTCTGTTAATCATAGGCCAAAAAACCCTTTTGAGTAATATATATATGAAAAGAAAATAAAGTGTATCACTAATGTAGTATTTCCTAAAAGCAGAATGTTAAGAATATTTATAAGTAGGTCAAATAAGCGAAAAAAAAAGAGATTATATTTACCAAAGCTTCTTTGTCTTTAGCTTTCATCCGCTTCTTGATTTTTTCTTCAAAAGCAGTACTCATCCGCTTCAGCAACTGACCGGTTCTCACGATTGTCTCGTTCTTCATTTTTGATCTAAACAGAAAAAATACAACTTATTAAAAGATTCTATTGATGCAGCTTATTATTACAAAATTTAAATACCATTAATTTTATGCATTAGCTTCGATTGGTTTCGGATTTGCATTATTTCATTTCTTGAATGTGATACTCATTCTTCTTTTGCTACCGTCGCGTGGTAACGTCTCGGAAAACAAAGTATTTGTAAAGTGTTTTGAAAGCCGTTAAAATAAAATATAATTGCACGCTTTTGGGTGTAAAAATGTGAAAATGCCATTATCTTGCTTTCACAATGTGTACATAAAAAATTAAGATATTTTAAGGGTGTCATGTATTTTGGACAAGTGACAGGAACTTGAATAACTTTTTCGTTCAAATAGTAAAAACCATAGAGTTAGGGTAAAACACATCCTCTAGATATTATGTTGGTTTATGAAATAACTGGTATTAAAACTTTAGAACAATTTATGTTTTATAAATTAAATTTTTTTTAGCGATATTATTTATTTAACACATTCGCTGCCACTAAATCATCGATAGAGTCTTCATCGATAGAGGCTGATAAAGTAGAAAAACATCCTGTTTTTTTTAAACCTGTTCGTTACAATGGAAATAAACTAACTGTTCATTTTTGAACAAGTACAAATCTTAGTTCGAGATCGTAAAATAGCAAGGTTAGGTTGAATTAACGTCCTAACTAAAGCTACACGATAGCTACCTAGTCGTAAAAATACAAGGAAATGGTCCTGGCCTTTTCCAACTGGATAACTCATCATTGTCACTAATAATTGAATAGAAAGCCAATTACCAGATTTGCTTCAGTGATTAACTTTTCGACTAAGAAATAATCATTAAATTTCCTAATTCTTATTTTTGGGTAGTTTTTTTTCGAAAAAATAAATAACAAATAAATAAAACAGACTATTTGCAATTTTTTATAACTAGATTGTTGAATAACAAACTGAATCACTTTACGAAATGCGGTATGTCATGTGTCTAGTCGCCCTACACTTGAGACGAAGGATTTAATTTCCTCGTAATTTTAAATAGAATGCCCTCTTTTAAATCACCAAGTATTATTCCAAGAACAGAAGGATCGGTTGCAAATGTTACAAACAAACTTGAACTCATAAGAACGGTTGGCGAAATGGTACTATTCATTTCATCGGAATGTGCTGTTATAGGTGAATCGGAACCACGCGACTCCTTAAGGAGTCAGTGGCATCCAACGTGTTAAAGGAAATTTGTATAGTTATGGCAGTTACTTTTATACAGCGTTAATTAATCGTCACTTTTTTTTAAAAAAAGGGCTAAATTAAATAGCGGTGTGATAATGGGTGTGACATTAAATATTTTAAAACATATAGAGTATGTCAGTAATATGTACTATGCTAAGAAAAAGTGTACGTCCCTCCTCTAAATTCCAATTTGCTTCACCTTGTTGAGTACAGATCAAAGTTCAAGGTTACGAATACATGGTGTGCATTGTATCGTAATTCCCTTCCAAAGCCATGAGTGGTCCATTATCATTATCATTTTTTTTTTTTAAGATGGATACTACCGATGCAAGGTACATATCAGAATAATTAGTTTGGCGGGTCACTCATGGCTTTGAGTATTACAGAAATTCGAAAAAGGTAATTTTTCTTTACTTTTGGCTTGTTTCTGTCTAACTGTCTTCTAAAACCATGTGAACCACAAATATAATTCTTGAATTTATTAGGCGCACCCTAGGGTTGTACTTAGAAAAATATTAAACACCATGGGTAATATTTCAGTGGTAAATTAATTTATGATATTCTACAAAATATGGAATTTAAGAGCTCAACAACTACTAACACTTGATTGAGATTTTGATCAGTTTTGTGAGTTAAAAAAAAGGTTAAATTGTATACAATTTATGAGATATGTGTTTGAAATTCAATATGATTCATGATCATTTAAAGTAAATTTCATAGTGTTGAATTAAAATAATACACACATTTAAGTTTTCTTAAATTTTAAGTGAAATAATATATTTTTTTTCAAAGTTTCATAACCTTCAAAAAACTTGCTGAAAAGGGGAGACCGGATCTAGTTTTCCCTATGGATAGGCTTTCCACCTGGCCTTATATTGAAAATTAACAATTATTGGGAGCCAATTCGTGACATGGTTGATAAAGAAACACGTCGTAGATCACCCACAAAAATCTTTGTTCAATTGGCGTTGTATAATTGTCGTTAGACATGTTTTTGTGATTTTTCCAACATTGAGTTACTTTTTATACTTACATTCAAACATAATTTAAATACTTTTATAAAACCTACAATGTTATCATTACGTATACTAAAAGGTTATTCTCCTCTCTCTACGTAACAATGTTTTTTTTTTAAATAATATAAACATCTATACTCGTCAAGGTACTATTAATATAAAAATATGGGGTTGTGTAGATTTTCCAAACTTTTACAGTATTAGAGTATTCCAACAATGCCTTGTAAAAAACGTACTAGTCAACCTTTAATAACCAATAATAAATTACCACTAACATACAAATAAAATAACCAATATTCAATAACCAATAAACTTTTCTACCTTTGTAAACTAAGCTTAATATTCCAAAAAATGTAATCATGTTTTTATATATGACGAATTATTATATATATTTAGACCTAAATGTATAACACTTTTGATCTTGATTAGAAATGTCTACATAGTAATTAGAAAAAGATTATGGAACTTGTACTAATCCGAAGCAATATACGTCGCTCTAATATCCATCAGGTATGAATGCAGTAGCCCAAAAGCATATGAGAACTTAAATAATCCTATTAGATTGTGAATAATTGCATTGTAAAATAATAATGTGTCTTTTTTTGCGCCTAACGTTTGGATTCAACACTGGCTGTCTAAAAACAGGGGAAGCAATATCACCAAACCTCAGTGAATGTATGATAGCTCCTAATTTTATATTGAAATCGTTAAAATTAAGTTTTAGTTAAAAATTAAGTACAATACAAGTTCTAGTACAACTGATTTTTTATTTACAGTATTAGCTATATTTTCTGTGCATACTCTGTTAAGGTTATTTTGTTTAGTTTACAATAAAATGTATCTATAAACAACTAAATTATTTTAAAGCTTTTAAAATGTTTTTAAGAGTAGTTGTATAATTTACCCCAACAATTTTTGGCAGTCTGGGAAAATGTACACCGTATACCGGCACGTTTTTCAGCTCAACGTTATTGCAGTTAACCACTTTCTGCTAAAAAGCATATTTACTTTTTGAAAAAGTAGCAATAATAGTTTGAATCTCAAGAGTAAAAGGAATTCAATGATACATGCTTTACTCCAAATATAAATAAAAATATACGCCGAAAAAGAAATAGACATGGATAACTTGCACCAGTCCCACTCTCCCTTATATAAAAAATACAAGTAACTTGAGGATTTTTTTTAAAGAAGTTTTTAGATAATATAAAAAAACTAAAATCTTATTTTGAAAAATGTAGAAAGTATAAATAAGCTTGTAAATAAAAAATCTTTATCGTGTATCGAAAAATAAATGTGAGCTTTTCTTAGAATTCACACTTTTCATTCGTAGAATTCCCCCAAATAAAATAAATTCAATTTGGAATTTTAAAGATATAAGCTGCTTACAAAAGTTTATCTTAAAAAAGATGTGCATAAAAATACATGTAACTTACCTAAATTAACACGTGTGTATAAAGAACTATAAGTCTAACGAGTTAAAAGCGAATACTAAAATGAGTGAACTTTTGAGTGAAAAGTTGCTGCTTAACAAGGATTGAAACAGATAATTTATAAAACAAAAAACAATGTTACGTTTTTGTTTGTTTACTACAATATAAACCTACTATGCTATCAGAAAAGAGGGGTTACTCTGTTATCAGAGAAGAGAGTTTTTCCAATATTATTTCCAATTCGCGTAGTCTAGCTAGCTTTCTTGATATGGCAAATTGTTATATATCAAAAAAGCTAGACTACAAAGACAATAGACGTAGATAACGAACATTGTGCCCTTTAAACCTTCGACAATAAGTTGAAAATATATATACATATATTTAATTTGATTGAATTACATCAAGGATTTTATCTAAATTAAAATGTTTTAAAGAGTATAATTTCTAGGTACTATTTGGGGTACTTGTTGGAATTTTGGGAATTCCATTAAAAACTGAATTATATATTTATGTTATATATTTAATGATGAAATATGATCAAACAATCACAGTTGAAAAGAAAATCCCCTTTTTAACCAGCATTTTATTAACAATGTATTATTCTGATAAAGTTTTTAGTGAAAGTATTTTTTATATAGCAGTAAAGTAATCAAATTATTTGATGTACGACTATCCGAAATGTAATTTTAAAATAAACGAAAATGTAGGTATTTTCAAAATCAATCAAAATCTTGTGTTCTTTAAAAAGTTTTTTTTTTATTTGTCGAAAACAGCATAGCATCAGAAATTAATTAATGATAATATATTGTTTTTAGAACAAATCTGACTGTCCAAATTTTTAATTTTTTATATGAGAACTGGTTTCAAGCGATTTGGAGATAAATTAGATAGTTTTACCACACGACAAAATCTTTTTTTAAAGATGAAAATTATTAAAAAAAGTATTCAATTTATCATGTACATATGTTTTTTTTAAGTAATTTAAATTCTTTTACTAAAGTATTTTTTAGTATTTAACCACATTATCATTAATAATTAAAAAAATATATATTGATTTTAAGTTGATTCAATGGTATCCTGAAGGTCCCTATTATATAATAGTACATTTGATGAAAAAATACATAATGTAAGATGGTTATAAGAAAAATAGTTAAAATGGTTAATGGTTCCAAGCTTTTCGTATATTTATATTAATGACTTAATATAATGCAATATTGTTTGAGCATTCTCCATTTAAATTTTCACCACGATCTTTTCCCCCGAGATCAATTATATGTTTTGTACATCATACCGAAATTTATGATTTAAAATTTAATTTTTCGATTTACAGGATTGAATTTATAGGCGAAAAAGATAGTGCAGTGTAAACAAATCATTCCAATTTTGAATAGAACTCAGTGCATTTTTATTAATATATTTTGTTAAAAAAAACTTTGAAGTTATGGTAGTATTTCTAAGATACACAAATGACATCGTTTGAATGCATATCTATACTGAGAAAGAAAGGGAAAAAAACTTTATAAGGCACATGTATGATTACCTTAACATTATAGTTCATATAGAAAAAAATATAATGATGAAAAAAAAATTAAATGTAATATCTCTAAGGAAAAATATAAGTAACACATAAAAAAAGGACATTTGCAAACTTTATTACAAATTTTAAAACAATAATAATACAAAAAAGTAACACGGATAGGTTTAATTAATAATAAAGCTATTGACTATTAAGATAGCACTAATATTAATTCTTATACCCCGCTTTCTTAAATTAGTCCATTAAAACACTTGGAATAAGAAACACATTCCGCGTTGTATGTGTACGCTACAGATTATTACCGTTCTTCATGATAAGAATATCTTCCTGGAGACTTTTAACGTCCGTTGGTGGTTACGTAAATGAAAGGAAGTGCCACAAAGTGTAGCATTAAATGTACGTCGATCGTACTGTGGGTGGCCTTGAAAGGTTCAGACACCTTTGAATATTGCCTGGACACTTATGACGTAGTAGTGGTACACAATTGAGACGACATGCCTAGGCTTGTAATATTTTTTACTGATTGATAAGAATGAACGGAACTTCCGTACCTTGATTTCATGACCGGTCCGATATTCTTACGGTATATTGAAAGTTTCATTTTTTAAAAAAAATTAAGTAATGAATATTTTTGAATTGTTGCCACTATCATATCTCATTTTTTTTCATTAAAGAGGTACATTTGACTGTAACTTTGTTTCCTTTATTGCTATAAAAATAACATTTCTCGTTTGTCTCCAATTTTAAATTTAGATTTAAAGGATAAATTGGTTACAGTTAAATTAAGTAATGGACAGCAAGATATTTCTCCAATCATATTATAAGCTGTTACGATGAACGATTTTTAAGCGTGATAATACACAATATTAGTCTTCTGGTGATTGCAAATTAGCTTGCTAAAGTGTGAGAACGGACTTTCTTAAATACTATACATTTTTAGTACAAATGAAATTTTAAGTTAATAAGATGATAATGATATATTAAAATAAAAACCAAACTTTTATAGCATTCACTGGTCATTAATAAAAATCAATATTCTTTTTTATGGAAGGTTGCTGGGGGGGGGGGGGGGGGGGGGGGAGGAATAAATTACTTCATATCTTATTTATAAAATGCTGATTTAAAGTTTAATTATACTATATTCTTCTATATTTATCTGTCTCTCATTTAAGTTATTTTAATATGATTTAAATAATAATTTTTATATGCTTAATAATTTTTATATGCTTAAATTGATAAATTAAAACTACTTTTGTTAACTACAGTTAACTTATTTTTTAATTCAAAGATTAAAATGTTGTTTAAATAAAGTTTATTATTAGTTAAGGACAAACAACTAAAAAAAGAAACGATATACTTAGAAGTGATATAAAAATAAGATTTTCTTTCAGCAAATTAGGACAAAAAATTTTCAATTGTAGGAACAAAATACGGAATTCTCATGAACACTGAATACTGCTTTAAAAATAATTAAATGTAATTTAACATAGTTTTAAAGAAAAATATTTTGTTTAGTTTTAGTATGGTAATGGTATAAATGTACGGTAAGTGTTAAAAAAGATTGTATTGTTTGTTCTAGGAAGAAAGAGTATTCATTTTGTATATGAATGTTTTAAAAATTACAATTGTTGTTCTATATAATTAGACGAAAACGCGTACGTCCAATGTTATAAAAGAGTACATTTGTAAACTTTTAAAATAAAAAGTCATAATGAGGAATGAGCTTGTATTATATATTTACAAAAAAAAAAAAAAAAAAAAAAAAGAGCTAAGCCATGAAACAATAATTTATAAATTTGACAGTTAATACGAAAATCAATCAAACACATTAGTAGTGTAGGATAAAAAACGTAGAGTTATTACTTGGTAATTTTTTAGATTATTACATTAGGATATTCAATACTTTATTGCCAAGGTAATTAAAATAGATGATAAAGGTCATTAAAATATTCACTATATTAAAATATACTTAATGCAAAATTTATATTGCTTACTTATATTCAAAAATAAAACCTATTTTGGAATGAAAAATTCAACAAATCAATCAAAATAAAGTTACTCCAACTTACCTTAAATTCTTCACAAAATGTACAACAGAATTATTAATCCTACAGAACAGTATCGGAGTCATCTTGAAACACGTTGTCACAAAGTAACAAAATTAGGTTCTTAGACGTAGCACATACCAGATAAGTGTTCTATCTTGAGAAGTTCAAGGCAATATGCGGCTTTCCCCGGTCAGAGAGTGGTCGCCGGTTGTTGTTACAGGTCCGAAATGACGTGCATAACAGGTTTTAGGGGTTTGTGGGTTAATGACCTAGACTAAAGGTAGGTGAATCATGTGTCGGATTCTTGCGTAATTTACCTAGGAATTCAATTTTCTATCGTATTGTCAGGATTATTTGGAATGCCAAGGTAAAATTAAATTACATTCTCATGCTGCGTTCGTTATGCGTTAAGTGCTTAGATTTAACTTGTTTGGTAAAAGATGAACCAAGGTCCTGATTGAAATAATATGGTTCTTTTTCCCTCTAAGTTATAGAAATGTTTTTACTCAACCTTCTAAAATAACCTAGTTATTGCGTTGCAATGTATTTTGAATGTTACTTCTATTTACCCTAATAATTGCTTTGATTTTATTTGAGAATAGAGTTTAAAAAACTATTTGATAAATAGTTAATTTTTCTCAACTATTACACAAATTACTGAATATTAAAGCAAAATGTTTTTAAAATTTGTAATTAAAACTTAAGCAGTGAAATATTTTGCAGAGAAAACAAATGAGGTTAAATAATTTTTTCTATTTTATCAATATCAACTTGGGATATATTAACCATTTCAGGCCATTTTAAACATTTTCCATTTATTCTATTTTCAAACTGAATTGCAAGCTTATCAGAATTTTTTTGTTGTAACTTTTTCCATCCCAACGATTCTTCCCATTTTTCCTTTCCAACAAATCTTCGTATGTTTCATTTTCTCAAAATATTTGTAAGAACCCAGTCATTTACTTCTGGGACTCTTGTGATTTTTTGAAAAATTTATCTGGTCTGCTTCTGTCTAATTTTTCCATTATTTACTTTTGTCACATATTCTTAATTGGCTTGGGTCAAGTATCCCTAGTTGCACTTTTCTTTTGTTTAACACCAAAACAAAGTTTTTTCATATAAATACATAAAAACTATTATGCACGTAATCATAGCTTAAAGCGCTAACAAAACAAATGACTTATTGAGAAAAATATATCCCTTCAACCAAAAAACGTAGCCCCAAAAGTCTTATGGCATCAAAAATTTACTTTCAGTGCATGAAAACCTATTTCTTCGTATAGCCTAAACACGTACGCAATGATTCAGTTGGGTTTTTCACCATGTGGTCGGCTGACTGAAAGGAAAGCAGTGATGCCACTTTCATTTTATAAAACTTTTCAAATGCTCAGAAAAGGGACTGGGCCATGTATATCTATGACTCAAATGTATCTAAATTCCCCTATAATATTTTTAAAAATCCTGTTTTTCAAAATGTGTATTACTTTTGATATAGTTATTTCTGAATTTTTCATCAAGTCTCTCAAATAATTCAACTTTAATTTCTTTCCCGACAAGGGAGTCTTTTGCTTTGGGCCAATAATTTATTTGCTATGGGTATATGTTAAGTGTATAGAATCATTTGAATCATTTGTTAAATTTTGTTGTGTCTGATTTCTCCACAAAACTTTTATAGATAGTAATGTAATAAATATTCATTATTTTCTATTAAGATATATAATTTTAAATCGAGTATTTATGTTCCGAACTTTTAAAAAATGACTTTAAAAATATAAATTAAAATCCACAAATTTTTATTAAACAAATACATATATGCATTTAAAACAAATTCACTATAGGAGGATATTATTCTTTTTACAAAGCACGTATATTATTAACAAAGTTTAAAACTGACAACAATTGCAAAACCATAAGACGCAATTACAGAAGCTTAACACCAGTCCATGCACAGCTTTCTCATACAAATTCGCAATATATTTAAAGTTAGTTATTCATAAACGTTCATCCAAATGCAATGCTTTCGAAAGTTTTGATGGAAAAATAAACAGGTTTAAATTCATTATGTAATACCCTTTATCGTACTACAATTTTAAATATTTGCATTATAACATTCATTTGAAAGGTACAAGCAGCAACAAGACTTCAAATAGAATATTTTTCCACATGTTTCGAAGACACTGCATTGAGTTTTAAACACCGATTTTACATCAAACAAATAAACGACTAGTAACATCGATAAGTTTTTCACTTGTTTAAGAATTCAACAACAAGTTTGCACAGATTCTGGCATCAGAAAAAATAGCATCAAAAACACACTCATTTCGGAATTTCGTCATCTTTTTTACACGAATACTTTGCCATTATGCATGCAGTATGAAGAACCGTTTTAAAATCAAAACATAAAATATTGAGCTCAGTATTTTTGTTTCTTTTAAAAAAACGTTGGTTTTAGAACGCATTTTCCAGATATATTTCAGGGAAAAATATATATATTTTTATAAATTCGTCATCACATGTGTTTTCTCACAAGATATCTGTACAATCGATCGTTCGGAACATTTATTTCAAAGCCATTTGTAATCTCCTTGGCACACACACTTATACAAAGAGATTTCAACAAAGCAAAATCCTCTCTTTCTTTGTTTCCGTATGTACATTTTATATATTTTTTGAAAGGTTCTTTCGGCTTTTGCCTCACGTCCCATCGTATTCGTCTTTCTGATTCGTGAAGCATTTGGTGAAGAATTCCTCCATTGTTCGGTACATGTGACGTCGGACGTTCTTCAAATTGTGATTCTCATCAGTGTAGATCTGTAAAACAAAACGAACTTTATAAGATAAATTCCCTTTCGTTACAAATCATAAAAAAGTAGGGTTAAGTTTAGGTTCGGTTATTTCAAACATCGTGCAGCAAAAAAACAAAAACATCTCAAATAAACTTATAGCCTAAACAAAATAAATTTATAGCCTAACTAATGATGTCGATACACGTTTGCCTAGTTGCAGCCTAAATCATAGATACGGAGAACCCAAAGCCAGAACAACTGAGCATCATAAGTAATTGTCTCGATAACAAATTATGAAAAAAGAAGTTTAAAATTCTTCCATGCAAAAACTATTTTGTTTTAGAGTCGCTAATTTTGAGTGTGTTGTAAATACAGTGGGTAGATATCAGAAATGGACGATCTTTTGTCTGAAATGCTGTTTAATTTGCTTAGATAATAGAACGCTTTTACTTTTTAAAAAAGAAAAAAATCTTTAAACAGAAAACTTATTTTTATACCACCTAAATTTTACAAGAGCAGCTTGGTACACTCTTACTAACGGTCTTTTAAACTTTCATACATATGTACTACAAAAGGCAAAAAAAAAATATAGTGTTTGAATTACAGCCTATGATTGAAACTATTTATTATTATTTTTTTCTTTTGGCAAATAATAATTTAAAAGCTACTGAGACGCAACTAAATCTATTGAGACGCAATTAAAACAATTCAGTTTTCCATAATGATAAGTATTGTTTACCACATAGATAGCACTTAGGGTTTAATTTTAAGCTCCTAAACTTCGAATTTGATCCTATTGTAATCTTATAAGGGTATATAATATCTACGGTGAAACGCACTCCTTGAAGATAGGAATTCACATAGTTTTCGCAATATCGTATTCTTCGTAGATACGAAACTAATAATATACATATGATAACATTTATCAGTATTGTTATGTTGTGAAATGAGTGGAGTATTTTTTTTGAATAAAATCCATAAATAATCATTATTATTTTATCTGTTTTTAAAAAGTCAATGGAAAGGTTCTTCTTTCTTATCTCTCTGAGTTAAATGAAATCAGATCCGTGATTTTGTTTGTTCTAAAGGTCTCAAGAACAAAATCGGTGCTTCTTATAAGGGCCTCTTGAAAGGTAAAATTATTGACAGATGGACAGATAAAATTATTTGGGTAGTCAATTCTTACACTATTTTAAAGTTATTATATGTATATTACGAAAAGTGTATTAACCTTCTGAACACTACCGACGTGAAATCGCATATATTCTGCTGCAGTCTTATCAGAAATATCGTAAAAATGGTACTTTTACTATTTGACTTTCAAAATCCTCATAGGTCATTTTTCATTTTTCTAAATTTAAAATTAATGATAAAATTGTTTTAAAAAGAAAACTTAGAAAAGAATAGATGGTTAAATACACTTTACAAAGATTTATGAAATGCATTTTGGATCCATTTTTTAAAATCGAGAATAAAACAAGTTGGTTTGTTACAGAATCTGTCACTTACACCGCTTCCACACAACATTGACGCTCAACAGGAATCCCGTTAACAACACCTCAGAAAGAAATTCTGCAAACAGGGCCTTTAGCTAGTTCTAATTCAAACTTTTATAAGCCAAAATTAATAATTTTCTTTAATCTTCTTTTGCAGATTTGATAATTAATCTTTATCATTTGCAAATTTTTTTGAAGTTTGAAGAATACTGATGTACTTCTTAAATAAATGCCTTTTTGCAGCCACATGTTTACATTTCAAAAAATAAATTAGTAAAATTGTTGCTTTAAAAGTAAAAGCGAAACTTTACATATGTTTATGCAAATTTAGAATTTTTTATGCATCCTTCTTCATTCATATATAATGGCCTTCAAAATAACATTATTGTGCTATTACAACAATTCAAATTGAATTATTAAACAAAAATAAATATTTTTTCAAGAATTTTATTTTTATTTTAAACTAGCAAATTTATACCCGCACTTCGCACGGATTAAATAAATATCAAATCGATCCAAGTATGTGTACCATATAACCTGTTATAAAATCATAAACTTAAGTTATTCTCTTCCCACTCGTTATCAAGTAAAAAATCTAAATTCATTGCCCTAATATTCTAAAATCAAAAATACGCTGTAAAATGTACTCATAAATGTCATCACAATTCCCTCATAAATACATAAAACCTTTTAACTCTTTTGGCTCGTTTTGGTAAATAATTTGGCGAGAAAATAGATATAGCTACAAACACACACATTATACAGCTCTAACACAACGACCTTAGCATATCCAACCAGCTTATAAATTATTTTAAAAAAACATTTTGCCCATTTGGCGAGTTTTAATAAATAATTTGGCGAGATTGGCAACATATTTGGCGAAACAATAAAGACATAATACCCTTATATGCAGCTCTAGTGCGATGGCTTTATTAACCATCATAGTTCAATAATAGCTTAACAAACATTTTGCTCATTTGGCGAGTTTTAATCAATGAATTGGCGAGATTGGCAACGTATTTGGCGAAACAATAAAGACATAAAACCCTAATATGCAGCTCGTGCGATGACCTTTATTAACCATCATTGTTCAGTAACAGCTTAACAAACCATTTGCCCATTTGGCGAGTTTTTATTATAATTTGGCGGGATTGGCAACGTATTTGGCGAGAAATAAAGACCTAACGGCAGCTGCAGAACTTATAGGTAAACTACACATTTATTGCCTGAACATGCATATTTGTAATCAACAGAACCATCATTGACGAAATCATCAACTAAACCCATAAGAAATCCAGGAATCAAGACTTGTCGGAAATACGTCACTTGAAACATATCAATTATTTTCAAATAATGAATTTAGTTTTTGAAAGTTATGGCAACTCAATAAAATAAACATTTTCAATTTTATTTATTTTCGTTGAAAGTTTTATTTAATTGTTTCTTCAGATGGCATCAGGAAAGAAAAGAAATCGTCGGATTTGAGCCAAAGTGGTGTAGTTTTCCCAGAAAATTCGAATTTTCTCTAAAAATAGAACGCTTTGAGCTCTGAAAGTTCTTATTTTGTAACTCAAGTAGGAACTACGCATTTGTGCCAAGTTACGAGTCAAACAAATGTCTAGTTTGTGAGTTTCGGAGAGACATACACACACACACACATACATACATACAAAACTTCATTTTTATTATTATAGATAAAGTTTCTTGTACGTTTGTTGTAATGGCAGCAGTAAAAATATTGAATAAAAATGGAAGTTGCATGTTATTTCAAAGTAGATTAAATTTTTAGTTATTTAAATTAAAAAAAAAACTTCTAAATTAATTTTTTTTAATGAAATTTGGAATGTAGCCTAAACTGATTTTTTGCTTTAAAAAGACGTATTCCACTTGTTTGTGTGACTTTCGGTTCGTTCTGTGAAAGTGGGTGACAGACAGACGTAAGAACGGACTGCACGATTATAAAACCTTCCACACTACGTTATAAACGTAGTGTGGAAGTTGAAATTAACTGGAAAAAAGTTGTTTAGATTAAAGAAAAAGATTAGGTACGAAGTAACGGTGAATTCGACTTATAACAAACCTGGGTTTGAAATAGTATGCCTTCTTCGGTGAGAGCTTTCATAAACATTGTAGAATGTTGTATGTGCACCGAAGCTAAAAATATAGAAGCAATTAAGATCAGTATAATTTAGTGCATAAAAAATACACTCTATTCCTCAAAAAGTAAGAAAAAACCCACTTAATTCAAGATAATTCAGATAAAAAAAGCAAAGAAGAAATCCTTGAAATTGAGTTAGAGGGGATGAGTAGGAAGGGATTGAGTGACGTAAAGATTGAAAACATGGAGAAATAACTAGTTAGATTTGCAGAAAATATTTGGATAGTGTAATTTTCTGTTTTTATTCAGACCATACAGTACCGAGTTCTGTCTAGATAACCAACTCTTCCCCAAAAATTTAGATGCTATGCTATTAGAATATTAACTTTTTTTTTGTTATAGATTGCTTAATTTTAGTTTTAATATGTGCTAGGTTCATTTGCTTTATTTATATTGGTAGAAGTAAGAAAATTAAGTTTGTAAAAATGTATGATCACAAAATAGAAGACTATAAACTAGCTTATGCGTTGTAGTCTAAACAAACAATTAAATTCAAATATTACAAAAACTTAAAATTCAATTTTATATTACATAAAACAAGAGCAAATATCACTTGAAAACAATGATTATGTTCTTATCAAAATCATGAACTTGCTAACGCTTTTTGTAAAAAAACTGACGAACATTTATTTTGATGTCATACACATGATTAACCTTTCAGAAGAGTAATCTAGGAAAACAAAGATTTTGGGGAGAATCACCTGAAGTTCGTCCATACCATTGTACTTTACCGGGTACACTCTTAGAAATAACACTTTCGTTTTTGACGATTCATGAGTCCTCAAGCCTCATTTCGTTAATTTTGAGGATTGTTTCGTCAAACTATCACGTGACTTTAGAGTAAACGCGAATCCTCACTTTTACGATCGTGATTTAACGATTCTGTATCTTGATTTTGAGGAAACTGAATCTCATTGCTGCACTCACGTGCTCAAAAATGACGAAATATTTCTTTAGATTAGACGACATCCAAATCCTCATAAAAATGACGATTCAAATTTCCTCACTTTGAGGAAACGAAAACTCGGAGCATTTGCCAGTAACGGAATTGTCAAAATTAAGGAAAATTTCGTCGTTTTTGAGCTTTCATTTTTTAGAGTGTAAGTGATTCGACTCTAGTAGAAGGCAGAAATCGTCATTTTTCGGGGTGTAGGATAGTTTTGAGTTTCAAGGTTGAACTAAAAACCAAACCACAATGTGCAAGAAAACTTTGAGTATTCTGTAGTAGGTGTGTCAAGACTTAATTGTAGTGCCTCAGGTTTAAAATCCCTTTGAGAACTGCACTCATTGACGTATCCCGACATCTTACAATTTTTAGGGACAGTAACTCAGACAAAAAGTAACTTTTGCCAGTTACGTCACTTTTCTATGTTTAGTGTGTTATGCAGTATTTGAATGTAGTTAGGGCCCGACTTATAATTTTAAGGTCCTAAGCCTCAGCAGATTTAGGAACTTCAAAATCACTTCTATAAAATATTAGAGTCTACATTTTAGAGTACATAAAAGAAGGCAATAGTAATTATTTTGAAATGCATGCTCAATCCTCAAAAAATTATTTTTATAATTAATTATGAGTTTAAAATTAATTTCATCTTCAACTTGTTATGAATATATATATTTTTGCATGCTTCATATTAAAAAAAAATAATAAGTTTTCGAACAAACAGTTATATTGAGCATAAATAATTCTGAACAAAATCCCCCCTTCCGCTTTAAAGAGTGGGCCCTGGGCATGTGCCCCGTTTTCCCGGCCTGAAATGTGACCCTAGATAGTTACCATCTGCCGTGCCGTGTATGATGAGTATCTTTTTGCCTCTGAACGCAGACGCCTTCTTGATGAGACTCGCTCTTTCGTACCCCTTCAGGTTATCCTGGGGAAGGGGGCTGCCCATGTAGCGCTCGGTGTACGCCGAACCTGAAAAAGAATAGTTGGTTTGTGAGAGTTTATGTCATACCAGAGCTACACGAGGGATATTCCGAGCGGCAATCTTATTGTAAACGTATTTCAAGTGATGAGGCCAATACTTGACCTGGCTAGCTTATGGTGACACAGCAAGAGCCGTTATACCAGACCTTTGAAAATCGACACATTTAAAACTCATCAGTCCCGTGTACATAACGCTGAGTATATGAGGTCTAGCACAATTTGTTTATAAGATGATTAGGACAAGGACCAAGGATGGATGAGAGGATAGTATTATTCGTCTTATGACGACTTTTTCACAGCGCCACTACGCAAAGAACAACTGGTGCGTTTGAAGATTTGACAGCAGTAGAAATATTAAATAAAAATGGAATATCATTTTTAAATGAAATTTGAGATATAGCCTAGCCTTAAGTTTTGCTTCAGTATACCTCATTTGTTTATAAAACTTGTTCGTTTTGTGAAAGAGGGTAATGAACAGACATACAGTCGGACATAGCTTTTTGAATGATGAAGATATATAGGTTTAATTCAAATGAATTTCTGTGTTTGGTGTTACTTTAGCTATTGCCTGCATCGTTGTACATTGCTTTTAAACTTAATAATAATTTTGTTTTTGTTTAGCTTTCCTTAAAGGTGTAGACTCTAAGTTTTTAAAAATAGCCATTGCAGATAAGTTAAGGTTAGAGATACACTAAAGGTACGATTATTTATTTTCAATTAAACTATAGATTGGATAACTATAGAGAGTACAAAGTTTGATTGAGGTGAACGTTACCAGAATGTATAACTTTTACTGCATTCAATAGATAAGCGGATCAATTGAGTCGATAAAAATATACGCGGGGAAATACCCCCAGATAATCATTATTTAAATCATTACAACATCTGTACAGTGCACAAACGGAATTTCTAGCTAAAAATATCTGTAAACGATACATTGTAATTTTGAACTGTGTTATCTTACTATAATAAATCCAGTTTGTGATAGGTGCAATGGCGACGGCACACTTGAAGACGGTGTTGTCGGCAGCCAGAGCAGACGAGGCCGCGAAACCCCCGTAGCCCCTGCCCCAGATACCGATGTGGTCAGGGTGGATGAAAGGAAGGTTGTCTCGCAGGTACCTGAAGCATACATAAATGCATGAAAAATCCAATATACTACAAAATATGTACCAAGATTAACTTTAGAACTGTAGAAAATACAGAAAATGTGTAGTAAAACTCACTGGTATTTCGTAAATATAACCATCCAGCACATGGTTCGATTTTAAAGTTCTTCTGTCACTGAGTTTAGATATTTGTATCTCTAGATCGGAGTTTATCATCAATTTTCGGAGAATTTTTAAGATGCTTGTTAGATTTTTTGAAGAAGAATTTATTTCGTCTTGGATTATGCATTTAATGTTAAGAGCATGGACAGGGACACGTACATTACACATGGCTTTTCAATAAATTCAATATTTTACAAAATTATATTGAGGTACTGGTAAAATATGATTATAAATGTATGTATTAAAATTCTATATAATCCATTATTTTCAAAACACATAAATATTCTTCGAGTTATAACGCTCTATTAAGCTGCATACCAAATCAATAAAAATTTATTGTATAAAGTAATAGTAAAAACTTTAAATTTGTGATACTCTATTACAAGCACCATTTGATGTTATTTAAATTGTCTGTGTGCATAACTTACGTGTAACCGAACATTTCACTTACGATCCATTTTTTAATTGAAAGAGTTACTTTCACATTCAGGAGTAGATTACAGCCACATTGATTGAGAAAACCCTAATATAACCTTTTGATTTTTAATCCCACGCTAAAAATTTACTTGAAATATGAATCACTAAATGTAAAAAGAGGTAAAGTCTACAGAAAGATTTCGCGGTACACGCTATTCATTTACTCAAATGTTGAAAGCAAGAGGTATATATAGTAGTCATAAATTCTTCAATGGACCAGATTACTTTTAAATTTTGAGATCCATACATTGTTAAAATTTTTGGCCCAAGATTATACAGGAATCTTGGAACTTTCGAGCTGCCACCACTATTTTGAAAGTGAATTTAACGATTTTGTGTTAAAACCATAACTTTGATCCACTCCAAAAGTGGTAAATCAGCGCCCCAAATAGTGGTGGCAGATTGGTAGCTCTAGTATTCTGGTGCAATCTTGCACCAAAATTTTTAACAGCGTAGGTTGGCAATACCAATGTGAGCAGTACCTGATGACATGTATCTGGTCTTCAACCTCGGCCGTGCCTAGTCTGTAGTAGATCTCGTGTGTCATCCTGTCTCCCTGCAATCCGCTTCCTCTGCCGTCGATCCAGGCGTAAATACAGTTCCTACGGCCAGAGAGGTATGTACCCCAATGTATGCCGAACTCGTCCGTCACCAGCTGGGAGCCCGGGGATCCGTCTCTGGTTACATGGAAAAGAGACTTGGGGATTACTATGCACTGTAAATGAATTACCGTAAATTTTCACTAGAGACTATTTCAAGTTTTCAATGCTTTAGATAAATTCTGGAATTTTCAGGATTTCTCAAGATACAAAATATTAATAATTTAGCTAACATCCTTTCAAACAGTTCAATATCCAAATTAGTTTCGACCTTTAAATAGCTTGTTCCTTTCATAAGCTATAGGGGAGAGTGTTGTACCTTGGGACGCTTGTACCTTGGGACACTGACAATTTATAAGAATCTATTAGCAATATTCATACATTGTTTATTTCTAATAGTAGCTTTAACCAACAGACATCATCAAAATAAAATTTAACACTAGCATCATTGAATTGATGAATTGGTGACAAATATAATTTTTTACCTCTGTACTTTTACAAAAAGTCAACTGCATTTTATTTTCTTCATAAAAGAGAAGATTTTAAAATATTTTGGTTATGAGAAAATAATGATAATGCATTTAGATTGGCCACTATCTTGCTTTTATTTAAACCATGTAGTTTGTTGTACCTTGGGACAGTAAAGCATATTGTATCATCGTATAATGTTAAATAATTTGGACTTGCAATTTTGCTGTATAATTTAAATTATTCTTGAATTATGAAGTTTTATTTGTGTATTTCCTTGAAAAAACTATAAAGTTTGTTTCCTGACACAAATTAGTTCAAGTGTATGACTATTGACTGAATTATAAAGTATGTCCCAAGGTACAACATAATATTGTACCTTGGTACAGTTTATCCTTTCTGCTTTAAATGAGTGGCAATTTTTTTAATTTCAAGCCTGCCAGAATTAAAAAAAATATATTATAGAGGAATATATTGGTGTGTTGAAATGCTGTTTTTAAATTTTTATTTTGACTATAATTATCGAAGAAAAAAATTAAAATGTAAAAATTGTCCCAAGGTACAATACTCTCCCCTATTCTTTAAACCTGTAGCTAAAACACTATAAGTAATAGTCTATTTTTTTTTAAATGCAAATTTATCTAAGTTCATAGGAAACTGAGTTTCATTTCAATGGTAACTTTCAGATTCATTAGTTCGAGAGCATTTTCCTGATAGGATACTTAAATATCCTTCCTGGCATGTGTGCACTACATTAAATCCAGGAAGGTTAATTACACTAAAAATGAGCGGCTTAGCTTCCCAGTTATTGAGTTAATTTCTTAAAAAATAGCCATTTTTCCAAATTCAGCAATCAACAAAAAATAATAATGTTTTTTTTTTTAAATACAAATTTCTACTTCGTGAACTACTTGAAAACTCTAGGATCACAATGCGACAGCTTTTCATAATCCCACACCTTTTACGAACAAGTTTTCGAGCAGCAAAGCGGGACCTGTATAAGTGTATAGTAACTGACATTTGTTCATTTTTTAAAAATTTAAATTTGGATGTCCATTAATTTTACGACGTTGCCTTACTTTGAGTTATAATTCCGTGTAAAAATTCTCTTTTGAAAAAATGAGTTAAAAATTAAGAGAATTTCTGAACTCGGTACTTGTTATCTGTCTATTAAAGTAAAAACTCGTTACTCGGCGCTCGCGCATACGTTGTAAATTATTGTTTTAACAATGTTAATATATCTTTAAAATTGTCTAACTTTAGTTTAAAATTTTAATGAACTTCGATCCTTAGCAAGAAACATTTTCTTAAATACTTACACGTAGACAACAAGAGGATATTGCGAGGCCACATTGTCTGCTAAATCCGGAGGTAAAAGCAAGCGCACCTGGGCTTCTAAATAAAACGAAAAACAAAGTACATTTGTTTATAATAACTTTCCGAAGGTTACAGATTCCCATAAGGTATACACTACATGAATAAGTTATCTGTGTAAATAATATGTGTGCAAATTTAGTTTTGTATAGCGCTGTTTTTAGCTTTTGAATTAAATTCTTAAAAAAAGTATTTTTTCTTTAATAAATAAGAGAGATCATCCGTTTACATATATTTTTAATTTTTCTCTATTTCTTTTTTTTTTAATATTGATTTTTCTTTTCTCAAAATGTACATTTTCGTATTATAATAACCAAAATTCCTCTTCTATAGTTTGTTCATATAAATCGATAAAAAAATTTTTTGCAATAATTTTATAACTATTAAACTGAAAATTCAAAGGACAATGAAAAATTTAAAGTTTACAATCAAAGAAATATAGTTGCACAAAAAGACAATTATCTTTTTTAATTTTTTTTTCCTCCAAAGGGGCTGCTTTATTATCGGCTAAGCTCTTGCAGACTCGTCATATTCCCCAGAACTGAGAGCCATTTATTCTGTGGCACCATCGAGGGGACTTTCGCTACCAATTTTGACACTCAGATTGCAATGAACATGAGCTCAAAGTATGCCGCGATTCAGTTTTGCCGAGAGAGCACAAGTTTTTAAAATTTTTTCTCAATGTAATGGTGTGAATGTACTATTATTTGGCTCATAGGTAAATATGAATGTTGCAATATATTACTCACTGTAACCGCCCTTTATAGGAACATGGAAGGTTCGAATTTGAGGCATAGTCCTTTGTTCCACTCGTTTTTTGAGATCACTGTTTGTATCCAACACATCTGTAATTGCAGAATAAAACTATGTATTAGTTTTTTTAAATACAAAATGAAATGAAAATTATGACACGATGTTTAAAAAGCATAAAATCGAAAATAAGCTTAAGCTAAATTTCTCAATACCTAAAGAAATGAATCAAACCACATGAAGTCCTAATTAAAAACCATATAGTTTATCTCTATTAAAAACCTCAGGATAACCTTGTCTTAAATTTGCTTGCTCACTTCATAAATTATAAAATTTAATAAAAATTATAAACTTTCACTTGTATATATCAAATGTACAAAGTGGAGGTTTTTTTAAAACTAATAAACCCATAAACAATATTAGAAAAAATAACGATAGCTTTACGTTTCGAGGTCACTATAGAGCATTTTTAGAATTTAATTTTATTTTAAATTAAGAAAATCGTTTTTGTAAGTTTTTATTTTTCAATGCACTTTTTTTTTGGAAACACTCATTTAAATTTTTGCACAAATGGGACGTTTGAGATGGTTAATTATTAAGGGTAACCGGGCAAAGCCGCGTATAAAAAACTAGTAGAATATAAATTACTTTTAAATAAAAAATCGAAAAAAGTATTAGCTCATACACAAAGTTCTTAAATGAAACACTATTACGTTTGATTAAAACAAATTTATTTTTAAGTCATTTTTTGTGTCGCCATCTACTGGAAGCCAGAGAAATAATTATAGTTTTAAAAACTTTAATATCTGACGAAGCATCCAAGTTCTTCTAAATGATATAATTTAAAGAAATTTGCGAAAAAAAAGCAAACAAGAATATTTTTGAATAGCTTTATTTTAAAATTTCATTTTATTGTACTTTTTTTTTTAAACCAATAGCACATCGATAGATTTTATTAAAATGCATTCAAAGTACAACAACTTACGAAAAATATTTGCTAAAACTTAGCGATGATAAGTAAATATAGGTTTAGCACATCAACACAATAAAAAAAACTTGATAGAAAGGGGACTAGATTTTTAAAAACCTTTATTTGCTCCAATATGTTATAGCTTTATGGTAAAATTTGGCATCTATCACTCTAGAATATAGTTATGCGTTAAACTTAATCAGTAGACTAATTAAATTTCAAAATACAAAGTTTTAGCCTTAAATCACTTTGACAAACTAAACAGGCGCCATTTGAGGAAATACCGATGGAGCAAAGGTTGGCATCAATTTAATGTTTGAACAGCTGACTGCTTTCCCTTCAAAATTAATGTTGTAAGATACTAAATAATTTCGTTAACAATGTCCATTTTCCAATTTATAAGTCTAGTTATTTGCTTCCCTTTTATCGTAACTGATTTCTATAGTCTATAAGAAATGGACTGGACAAGGTCCTCTTTCATTTTTTGTTGTTGTTTAGTGTTGAACTTGTTGTTCTTTAGTTTAAATCTTTATTTACATTTGGGAGAATGCATGAATTAAGCATGGACAACGTGCGCTATTTGTGATAGTTCAAGTAACTTTCGGCATTTTAGCTAGTAGGGTCACATGGGGGAATTATGGATCACTCGCTTTCCGGGGTAAATAATGATCACTAAGTTTTAAGGATAAAAAATGGTTTTTAGAAAAAAAATAAATTATTGCAAGTCATCCTTATACATTCTATTTTCTTATATCAAGTTCAAAAACAATGTAACTCTGCAGCAAATAATAGAAAAAAATTACTTTTTACACTTCTTTAAAAACATCTTCAAAAAAGATTGTCTTTGAAAAACATGATTTTTTTTAAGATCCACACTGGAGAAATATATTTGAACTAACTATTTTGTTGGTGCTATTTTTCAATAGGAAAAGGTCTAAGCTTTTCATTCCGATATAAATTTTTTCATAATTATTTTTTTTAATGATTTTGAAGGTATATCGATATATCCCCCAGTTTACTGGGGTAATTCTGGATCACTGGGGTAATTCTGGATCAGTGATATTTGTTAATTTTTCATGTGTTTTTAGCTAAGCGGTATACGTCATTTTGAAGCAAAAAATCAGATTAGGCTGCATTCCAAATTTCATTAAAAAATTCGAATTAAAAGTTTATTTAAAATTTAAATTACAAAAAATTTAATCTCCATTGAAATAACATGCAAATTCCATTTTTATTCAATATTTTGACTGTTTTAATTTCGTTAAACTTACGAGAAACTTTCGAGATACTTCGAACTGTAAATTAATTTAACAAACGATAAATAACCGAATTTTTGAAAGAATGTAAATGGGAAATTGCGGCATAATTTATTGAAAAAGATCATCATTATTCTTCGAGTTTAAAAAAAAATTAGAAAACGATAAAGTCTAATTTTTTTCTGAGAAAGAAGATTAATAAAAAAATAATTTAGGCGTTTAAAAGTTTGCTTTGAATTATATTTTAACTGCAACCAAAAATTAATTTACTTTTAATATGCATTACTATAAAAAAAAGGGTGATCCATAATTACCCCATGTGTGATCCATAATTGCCCAAACCCGGGGTAATTCCTGATCACTCAATAATTAAAATAAAACTAATAATAATTAAGTTTTAGGTAAAGTGATTATTTAAATAAATTCTAAATTATTTAGGCTTACTCCATGCAAAATTAAATCTTTCTATCTTTCATACTTTAGAAAAAAATTGGATGTTGTGATTTTTTGATCCATAATTCCCCCATATGACCCTATAAGTAACGTTAAAGAAATTGCTATTGATTGAGAAAGGGTTTCTGACATTTTAAAATAGCAACCAGCATCGTCATTTTTTTTAAAAAAAATTACTCCAGAATACAAGTTATTGAGTCACCACTTTATCGAGGAAACTGATGATTACGAGTAACTTTTAAAGATTATGTATATCAAAATTTGCAAATTATGAAATTTACTGCATTGGAAAAGTTTCTGTGTGGTTAAAGTGCTCTGTCTAATTGTTTTTATTTACTGGAATTCTTCACATACGACAATATATTCTTATTAAAATGGTCATTAATATATATGTTTTTACCCAGAGTTAGGTTGTAGATTAATAGGATGTCAATTCCCGGTCCGACATCTATAATAACGTTATAAATATTCTATTTATCTCAAAATATGTGGTTGTAACAAATAAAATTTTTTATTGATATATGTAGCTCGGTTTTCGATAGATTTATTTTCGATTTTAGCCACTTACTTTCCTAATTAATATAAATTTGATAAACCTTAAAGGTCAATTTTGTTGAAAAGAAAACTATCATAAAGGTTATAATTTTCAATCTCTGAAAATTATCTAAAAATATTGAGGTAAAAAATCTATATTCATTTAAAATTTTTAATTTGTTTTAGTTTAAAATTTAAAAGGAATTGAATTTCAAGGAAAAATCAACATTCAGGATTATTATGATTAAATGTTGGTTTTCCAGTAAGAAAAGAAAATTTAAAAATACGTGTTTTAAACATTATTTTTTTAAAATATACGTATAATATAATTAAAGACTAGAAGTTTTCTAAGCGTGAAAAATTTTAAAGGATGAGATACGTAAGCAAACGTCACAATTTGAACAGTGGTATTAAGTTTCCTGATTTCTATCTTTATCTTAATGGCGCGATACTATTGGACACTCCAACCAGGAAATATCACGGGAGCGAGAAATAGAAGGCAAAACCACACAAGAAGGCATCCCCTTAACATATTTTTTAAATTTGTCATCAGTTTTTTTTATGGATCTTTTATATCGTTAAGATGCGCTGCAAAGGAATTTTAATAAAAAAAAGTATATTTACTTATAGTTTGGTTATAGATCGATCTTATTTCGATTTTGGGTACCCCGGGCCCCAGGCACTCAAGCACATAGTACTCGACATTCGGGCTGAAGACGGCATTGTTGTAGAGACACAGGTACCCCTCCTGACAAGTCAGGCACTTGATGACTGGCGAGTATTTGCTCTTCTTCGCCGGCACAGAATAAAGATGACGCTCGCTGGTTCGGTTCGCCTTTGTTGCCAGGAAATATCTGAAAAGGGATATTTTAGTTGAATAAAAGACTTTGTGAGGCTTAAACACAAAAAGCCCTTTTTGTAGAGTATCGGATAATAGAATATGTAACACGGCATCGGCTGCGTATGGCACCTTCCCAGTTTCTGGAAAAATACAAAGGTTATTCCTATTCATAAGAAAGGTGACGCTAAAATTTGTCAAAACTATAGACCTATTGCTATTAAGTCCATTTGCCAAAGTTTTTGAGATTGTGATCCATAAGAAGATCTTTTCGCAAGTTAGTGGATTAATCAATATTGCTCAGCATGGCTTTTTCCCTCATAGATCTACTCTTTCTAACTTGTATTGTTTAACTAGCAACATTATTTCCGCTTTTGAAACTAATTGTCAACTTGATGTCATCTACACCGATTTCTCCAAAGCCTTCGATTCACTTGATTTTGGTATTTTCTTAAATAAACTGTCCTTTATGGGTTTTGAAGCCAATCTTATTCAATGGATTTTATCCTATCTTACGGATCGTTCTATGTATGTTTATATTAGGAATTCTGTATCTGATGGTTTTGTTAATGGCTCTGGCGTTCCCCAAGGGTCTAATCTAGGTCCTTTATTTTTTATATTGTTCACAAATGACTTGTGTGACACTATTAAACATAGTGACTTTCTTCTCTTTGCTGATGATTTAAAAATATTTAGAAAAATACTTTGTAATTCTGATACTGATCTCTTGCAAAACGATATTGACAATATATTTAATTGGTGCATTAGAAATAAGTTAGAGTTGAATATATCTAAATGTAGTGTTTTAAGTTATACTCGTAAATTTAAACCTCTCCTTGTTTCTTATAATATTAATAATACTTCCCTGTTGCGTAATTTTTCTGTTAAGGATCTTGGTGTGACTTTTAATAGTAAACTTGATTTTTCTGAACACATTCAAAATATTACTGCGAAGGCTTACAAAATTCTGGGTTTCTTAAAACGCAAAACTACTAATTTCACCAGTCTTAAGGCCTTGAGGGTTCTGTATTTTGGCCTGGTCCGCCCTAATCTTGAATATTGCACCCCTATATGGGATCCTTACTACGAGAATAGCAATAGTGTCATTGAGCGTGTACAGAATAATTTTTTACGTTTTTTGTATTTTAAGAGTTTCAACGCTGCTTCTCGTGAAATGCCTTCCAGTGAACTCCGTAATATATTCAACATCTGTACCCTTAAGTCTTGACGTCAAGTTTATTGTCTTTTGTTTTTTTATAAAGTTCTTCATAATATGATTGATGCTAATTACATTACTAGTACTATAAAATTTAACGTGCCTTCTAGAGTTACACGTAATCGTTGCGTTTTTTATTTGAATTCAAATCGGAATAACTGTATTCAAAATTTTTGTCTGTATAAATTTTATAAAACTTATAACGGTGTGTCTGAGGAACTGGATATATTTTTTTATGCCTTTTAATGTTTTTAAAGCTAATTGTCGGAGGTTATTCTCTTTGTAACACTGTCTTTTTTAACATGTCCGTCATTTTAATGTCTTCTTTTTGTGTGTTCTTGTTGTTTGCATTGTCTGTCATGATGTGCATTGTAATTGGATTTTTTCTGTTATGTGCATCTGAAATAAATAAATAAATAAATAAATAAATGAATGAATGAATGAATGAATGAATGAATAAATGAATAAATAATGTGTACCTATTGCGATAAAAACTGTAGAAGTAGATAAAATAATGAATAATTGTATATCACATGGTAGTGAAGAGAGGAGGCACATTGTCTTATCGTAGATAACTTTTAACTAATGTGAGTAGAAGATAATAGTTCTGTAAAAAAGTTGATGTCACAATTTTCCCTTAGCAAAGGTATTGTGAATGCAGTTTAAAAATTGTTGTAATAGAAAGTAAAAATAGTTATTTATGCAACAAGTGTGAAAAGTAATGCTTTTTAAAACTAGTGGATTTTATTTCACGAGCGAGGTACGAGCGAGTGAAATAAAGACACGTGTTTTAAAAAGTTTACTTTTCGCACGTGTTTCATACACTTTTTTTTATAATTGCGTGAAAAAAATCAAATCTCATTGGTTCAAAAATAATTCATGTGCTAAGTAGACTAAAATGAGTTCGGAGCTTCCAGGAGAGATATCAAAGAAAACAACCAATGAACTCGCAGTTCGGAGCGCGTGATGCTATAAAAACCAATAAGCGTGTTTCAACATTTTGTCAAAGAAAGCAACCAATGAACTTCGCAGTTCGAAGGGCGTGACTAAAGAAATATTCCCATCGCGAGAAAAAAAAAATTCATTGATTCAAAAATAATTCACGCTCATAATATTTTTAAATAAAGCAGATCGATAAATCTTTGGATGTTATGAGTATTATCAAATCGAAATTTTACTTGAAATGTTGGCATCTAATGAAAAGAGTGACACAAAGTACTTTGTTGCACTGCTTTTGGGTGAAAAAAAAGTAATTTTGTATCACTGTTTCTAAAAAGTATAACTTTACGCACGCGTCTGATATTGAAATGATAGTGTAAAAGTCCGATTTTTTTCACGCAATTATAAAATAGATATTTATGCAACTAGTGTGAAAAGTAATGCTTTTTAAAACTAGTGGATTTTATTAGTCCGTTTTTTTTCACGCAATTTTAAAAAAAATATTCTCGAGCCTCGATTGGTAAATCAATGTCGCCTACGAACATAGCACCGATTTGAGCATTATTTAGAAAAGATACTTGAAACATCAATCTTATTATACAACTTTCTTTACATAAAGCAATTCTTATTAATTAACTCTATAAAAAGTTTTTGGTGTAATTGAGGTTGCGTAATGCTAATGTGTGTGTAATGTGTGAGATTAAACTAAAGTAGAGTAGAATTAAAAAAAAAATCGGCCACCTCAACAATTTCCAGCTGATGCTTTAGAAGTCAATGATTACTTTTGAATAAGTTTGTATAAAAATATCTATTTTGTATCATGCCCGCCAGGGGACACTTGAATCAAATTGTCTATTAGAATATCAGCTATATTTGTTTGAATAATGATGTAAAGATCTTCGGAAAATATACATGAATAAGCTAATAGAGTAGGGTAACTAAAGATGGCTTGAACTCTTCTGAAAAGTTATAATAAATAAAAATACAAATGGTGATCATGACTCACCTTCTCTAGGCAGAAAAGTGAAATAACCACCAAATATGCCTTTGGTAAGGTGTGCAAAATCAAATAATCGATAAAAGTCCCAAATAATTTGATTCAATATTTGGATTATAATATGCAGATCCACAAAGTGTTTACAATGAAATGCTTTCTAAATCTCAAACGATTATTCTGAAACATCTTTCTTCTTTTTCTGCCGAACTATCACTTTCCATTTTTGGATGCCTTATATTTTGTGTTACGATTTCTGGAAACTGCATGAGGTATATTCTATGCAACTAAGATTACTTAAGCTTATCGACCTTTAACATATGTTAAATGATGCAAATAATTTAGGAGTTTTAGACTAATAATTATAAACGTATAAATTAGGTTCGAATTAGATTTAGTTGCACATAATTTTAAAGGTTAGGGGAGACCGGGTCAAGTTGATACACTTTTTACTTTTTGTAATTTTTTTCTGTCAATATTTTGAAACAAACTAAGTGTATTTAGTAACTATAACTGTTTGGCTAACGGCTGAGATTTTTATAATTATAATAGAATTGAATTTGCACCGACAAAATAAATGCTTTTTAAATGTTGCAATATGTATCAACTTGACCCGATCTGGGTCAAGTTGATACGGCATTGGGTCAAGTTGATACGCATATGAGTGAGCTGAGACGGTGCTAGGAAATATTTAAATAACTAATAAAAAATTCAGTAATTACGAAAAGTGTTTTATTTTACAGCACAAATAGGTTTTTAACTTTATATGATACAAAGTTTTACATGATAGGGCCTACATTGATTGTAACTGATTACTCCGAGTCTGAGAAATTGGGATCTATTGACAATGGAAACACGTGTAAAATGGATTGCACATGTGATGTGTGCCCACTTCTTACAGGATATGCATTGTATCCAGTCCTGGCCAGGCTTTGATGTTGAATATGTTTTGAAGTACACCGTCCGAATTCACCAGAGTCTTCATTTTCATTCTTCTTTTCAATTCATTCTTCTTTTTCAATTTTTCTTCGTTTCTCTCTTTTTTTATTTTTAACTCCTTTTGTCGGGTTTTCTGTTCTTTTCTGTTCTTCTATTCTTGGTAAGATTACCCCCTAATGATTTAAAGAATTTTAACTTTTGTTTTTCTGTTTTGATCGATTCTTTTCTTTCTCTCTCATTTGTGTCTTGCTCAATTTTGTTCATTATTGGTGTGTCCGTAAGAATACAAGACTCTAAAGGTTGTCGACCTGTCACACCTCTTTTGCGTCCATCCTTTTTACTAACACTTTTTTTAAAAAAGATTTTCGAAAAACGTTGAAACGTTGTTCCTGTTGAAGCTTGTCGCTCGACTAAAACTAGTGGCCTCTGGTTCCCTCAGAGAAAGAATGGTTTCCTGTTCAAAAATTTAGAAAACCATTCCGCAGTTGCAATTTTAGCATTTATCCAGGTGTCTGGCACACTGTGAAAAAAAATCTGTAACCATTACAAGAAAAATTTTCGTAAAAAACTTTTCCTAGAAAATTTCTAGTAAATAATTACTAAAAATAGTAAAATCGAACCCCAGTCTTCCGCGTGACAGGCGGAGGTACTGACCACTATACTACAGAGGAATAGCGGACTGCCGAAACCCGGGATCGAACCAGGAACCTTTAGAAGTTCAGTCTAACGCTCTCCCAACTGTGCTATTTCGGCACACAGATCGTCAGGAAATGATAAGTGAAATCCATTTGAAACAATCAATTGGTCTCGAATCACGATCGAAGACCACGATTGGTTTGAAACAATTGCGAATACTAGAATTTTTTTTGTAACTGCAGAAATGAAGATTTCTGTTCAGAATTACAAAAACTTTTTTTTGTAAAATTGGTTATTTCTGTAACATTACTAAAAAAATTTCTGTATGTTTACAGTATTTTTTTTTCTCAGTGCATCTTTACTTGGTTAGCTAGTGCCAGTTCATGGGCCAGCTCTCGAAAATTTATTGGAGGCAATCCGTAGTAAATTTTAGAGCTGGTTAAAATATATCTGCTAAGCTTCTCCTCGAAGTTCGTCAGTCAATATTTGTCGATGTTCAGCATAACCCATTTATACAACCTTGTCAGTAGCCTCTGGCGTTTCAAGGGTTTTTTTAAAAATGTTTTTCTTGAACCTGTAAAGAATTTTGTCTATATTAAAGGTTTTGGCCGCTTCCCTAATAGACATTCTGCCATTTCTAATCTCTTCAAAAGCTCTTCCAAAAATATCAATTGGTATTACACCTCTTGTATAGTTTTTCTTGCAGTTTCTTGGCATATGTAAATAAATGCAACATATGAAAATTATTGTGGGTTAAGTTCATATAAGTAATTATTGTGGGATACACCGTATCAACTTGACCCCAAAGAAGCGTATCAACTTGACCCAACCGTCGCCATTACACTAAACCACAAAATACGGGAAACCTATAACAGCTAGAACAAAGTCTACTAGGTTACATTCTTACCTTTATAGCATGTAACAATGTGATGCTATTGATAACACAACCCACTAACAAGTAAGCTTTCAATAACATTTCAAAACCAGGGGTAAAAATTTACTTTTAAACTTCAAAACCAATATTTAATTCACAACTCATAGAACAAAGCAACCTCCTCTCAGTGCTCACGCGTGGTTGGTGAGGACCGACCGGCCGTCCAGTCAAGAGAGTACCCACTTGTTTGCGTCTGAGCATTACGGATTTATTTTGACTGTATCAACTTGACCCTGTATCAACTAGACCCGGTCTCCCCTAAGGAAGACCTTAATGTAGTTATTCTTTTTTTAAGTCCTTGACTCTTAAGTAACCACTAGAAAAAATAACATACTTTTTTTAATCTTCAATGGGTACTGCTAAAGAAATGGTGAATTGTTACACTTTTCTGCTATATTCGAATCGGTTGAGTCGATATCAATTGATATATCGATTCATCGATATTGAGATCGATATCGATACATCGATCTCAATATCGCTTCGAATCGATATTGAGATCGATATATTTATTTGTTATGAAATAATTCAGATTTCCATAATTTCAGAAAATGATTTTATAATTATGACACCGAACGTTAATTTATCTTATTTAATCACAATTTATAATATTTAAAGCACAGTTTGTGTGAGTATTCCCAATATTTCCATTTAACTGTGATTTCTATTCTAACTGTGACTGACCCAACGAGCTGATTGGATCACGTGACTGAACTTTATCTATATAAACTGTTATCTTTGGTTATAATAAAACGTTGTGTGCTTTTTCTACCCTATGACTTTGTCGTGCCTTTTTAGTGTGCCAATTTACTCTGCTCATTAACTTCACATGGTTATGGGCCCAGGATTCGTTATATCCTGCCCTAACCAATTGGCACTTGGCACTGAGAATTTTGAGAATGATACGAAATTAGAAATTGAACAGCCTTCGTAACAATGTTTGTTTTAGTAGTGTGATTATGTCGAAAGTGGTCAGTTGTTAGAACTTTTTTTGTGCTGTTTTGGAACTTTGAGTATTAGTACGTATCTTTCCCGAAATGGGTCATTCTGATGACTTGGGAGTGCTCGACTTCGAGAAGCTGTCTGGAGCCAGCAACTTCAAAGAGTGGCGGACCGACATGGAAATGCTTCTGCGAGACCGTGGCTTATATGGTTTCGTATCCGGGACGGAAACTCCTCCTGCTGCAACAGAACCTGCCAGAACCCTATCGGAGTACCAGAGGCGGAAGGACAAGGCCATTTCGACGATTTACCGTGGACTTGCACCTCCAATCAAGCGGATAATTGCCAGTGAACTTGACCCTCAGAAGGCTTGGACAACTCTGGAGAATAACTTCGAACCCTCATCAAAAGCTTTGGTCGGTAGGCTTTTTACTGAGTTTTTTAGTGACCACATGAAACCTAGTGAAACCGTTTCAATCTACCTAGCAAGACTGCAAGACCTTGTGAGACAATTAAAGAATCTAAATTGTGAAATAGTTGATATACATATAGCATACAAAATGATTGCTAATTTACCTTCTCGTTTTGACTTAATTGTTCAACAGTTGTATCAATTAGAAGATAAGCAGTTTACTTCGGAAAAAGTTTCCCAGTCGCTTCTAGCCGAAGAAGGGCGTTTATTAAATTGTAATAAAGTGACAAACCAAGTAATTCCTGGTGCTTTTGCTTCTACCTCGGGAAATAATAATTACAGGGGTGACCGTTTTGCAAACGTTAAGTGTTTTAAATGTTTAAATTATGGTCATTTTCAAGATAAATGTCCAGTAAACCGTAAAAATGTTAGGTCTGAATTACCCGTTTCTCGTGGGAGGACTAGATTTCGTGAACGACCCAAACGTGATAGAGTTAGGTCTAAATCCCCACGACAAACTTCTGCATGGGTTGTAAATGCAACAAATTCCTTTTCGGAGAAGAAATTTTTTGTATTTGATACAGGGGCTACTCATCATTTTTCGCATGATCGCAATTTGTTTGTAACGTTTAAGGAAATATCTAAGAGTGTTAAACAAGGAAAAGGGTTTGTAGAGGCTAAAGGTGTGGGAGATATACACGTTGTACTTAAAGGTCTCAATTCGAATGTAGAGGTTACTTTACGTGATGTTTATTTTGTACCTGATATGTGTAGAAACCTAATAAGTTTAGGAGTTATAGATAGTTTAGGCTGGAGTTTTACAGGTAAAAAGGGATATTTAACTATTTATGATACTAGTGGGAAGGAATTTCTCCGTATTAAGAACCAAAATTCTCTTTATTCAACAATAGGGGTTAAATCTAATTTATCGGATTCCAATTTCTTAACTGTGATTAACGAAAAGTCGTTAGAATCATGGCACAAAAGGTGTGCACATATAAATTCTGGAGCGATTTATCGAATGTTTAAGTTAAAAACTGTAATTGGGCCTAAATCGGAGATTGTGAGCCAATCTGTAAATTGTCACGATTGTATTCCCAAGGCAAATTACGCCGTGGTCCTTTTAAGAGATTAAGCGGAATAGCAAGTAGTCGACCTCTTGAATTGGTTCATATTGATCTTTGGGGACCTTCGACTGTGAAGAGTCTAGGTGGGGCAAATTATTTTTTAGCCATAGTAGACGACTATTCTCGCTGGTTAACTATATATCCACTTGCACGAAAAAGTGATGCTTGTAGGAGCTTAAAAGATTTCATTACACATTCTGAACGTTCTTTAAATCTTAAGGTGATGACTGTGCGTTCTGATAATGGTCTTGAGTTATGTAATGAAGAAATAGATACTTATCTTAAAAACTTGGGTATTTACCACCAGAGAACAAACGTATACTCGCCCGAAATGAACGGGGTGGCCGAAAAAGTTATGGGTGATTCTATGGATGCAGTTCGTACTTTGTTAAACTCGTCAAAACTAGACGGACGATTTTGGGCTGAAGCATTAATGAGTTACGTGCATGTTCGTAACCGAATACCCCATTCTGTAAATAAAAATACTACGCCTTATGAACAGTGGTTTGGTAAGAAACCAAATGTTTCGTATTTTCGAGTTTTTGGTAGTTTGTGTTTCTTTTATGTTCCTAAAGTTAAGCGTAGCAAATTGGAACCTAAATCTTCCAAGGGTATTTTTCTAGGTTATTCTCATTTAACTCGTGGTTATAGGGTATATGACCCAGTAAATAAAGTAGTTAAAGAATTGAAACATGTCAAATTCGACGAATCTGTAGTTGGTGTTATCGGTGTCAAACCAAATTACAAACCTAAAAGTAATGTTTTTGATTCTTATGAAGATTCTGATGTTTCCGATGATTATTCTGACGAGTTCAAAACTGAACAGTTAGATGACTCTAAATCCTCAGAAACAATTGATGTCATTTCTAAACCTGAAAATGATATCTGTAACTGGAAAAGACAAGAGTGTAAACGTACCAGAAGTGATACAATTTATGTATATTATTATCCACCCGATGGTACCAAGTGTGCATCTATAAATGACGTAAAAAGGTATTGTACTAAAAATGATATCAATATTGATGAAAAACTTTTTGACTTTAAACCCAAAACTAAGTTAGAGTCAAATTCCCCTTATGAAACTGATTCTGTGGATTCAGATCCGGAAGTTGAGTTAATGTCTTTCTTTGTTGACATCCCAAAAAGTTATAATGAGGCAGTAACTTCTGACCAAAAATTAAATTGGGAAAAAGCTATAAAAGAAGAGCTTTCTACTATTCAAAAACGCGATGTTTGGGAAATAGTAAGACGACCAGAAGGTCAAAAAGTAATATCCAATCGATGGGTGTTTAACCTAAAAACTAATATTGATGGCACAATATCAAAATTTAAAGCAAGATTAGTGGCCCATGGCCATAAGCAAAAATTTGGTGTGGACTATTTTTCAACATTTTCACCAGTTGTAGATTTTAATCTTGTAAAACTATTTTTTGTTTTACTTGTGATTCTTATGGGTTGGAATCATACTCACGTGGATGTCAAAAATGCATACTTATACGGTGAGTTAAAAGAAGGTATATTAATGGAAATTCCTGATGGTTATGAAAATATTGATAAGAAAAATTTTGTTCTCAAATTAAATAAATCTCTTTATGGTTTAAAACAATCTGGACGTGTATGGTTTAAAAATTTAACTGAAACATTGATTGAAATTGGATTTACTCGTTCTGAATATTGTCCTTGTTTGTTTTGTTTTAATAAAAAATGTATTATATTATGTTATGTTGATGATCTTGCCATATTTACTAAAAATGAAAGTGTTATAAAAGAAATATTATTTTCATTAGAAAAATATTATGAAATTGTTAATTTAGGTGGAATCGAAAATTTTTTAGGTGTACAATTCGAAAGTCTTGATAATGGTATTTTTATGCATCAGCACAAATATATTGATAAACTTGTTCAAAAATTTAATATTGATTTGAGTGTTCCAGTGTATACACCTAGAGAATTAAATATTGTGATTCAGGTGGACAATTTTATTTCAGAGGAAAACGTTCCCTTCAAAGAACTGCTTGGATCATTATTATTCCTTGCAAATAGAACAAGACCAGATATTTTGTTTTCTGTTGTTTACTGTGCTCAATTTTCTTCGAACCCGACTATGCATCATTATAATTTGTTAATAAGAATTCTAAAATATGTTGGTACTTCAAAAGACTATGCCATAAATTTATCTAAAGCTAATTCTTTTGATTTAAAAATGTATTCTGACGCATCGTGGGCAACCTCAGCCGATTGTCGGCGTTCTATTTCTGGTTTTATTTGGTCTGTAGGTGACGTATTTCTAGGTTGGAGATCTACGACTCAGAAGTGCATAGCAAAAAGTGCTATGGAAGCTGAATTTATTGCTTTGGACACTGCTGCTACTGAGTTAAATTGGTTTGTAAATATCTTAAATGAAGTTGATTTATTTCCTCGTAATGTTCATTCATCTTGTGTTTTATATTGTGACAATACATCGGCCATTCATTTTTCTAATAATATGATTGTTAATAACAAAACTAAGCACATTGAAGTGAGATATTGCTATGATCTCCGTGGTTAGTAAGTTCTTTATCTAAATAAGACATCCAGAGTGAGAATGCATTAAGGTTATTTGTTATGATTAAGTAATGATGGATATTACAATAGTTGACATAGTATTAATTAACATCTCTACAGAGGATCCGAAACTAATCTGTTAACTCTATTCGGTTTTACGGGAGTTAATTGGTACCTGGGAACTTTGCACCTCAGTCTTGCAAAGTGTCTTCACTGCTAGGCATGGGCGTTGATGGAGAAGTCTGATGAATGAGGCAGGGGCGCTGAGGTAAGGCCTCGGGAGCCGGGATTGCGTTGGACTGGGATCCCATCGTCGGAAACTCGGCCGCGGAGGTTAGGTGATGAACTTCAGCATACGGATGTGGGATTCTTCCCAAAGCTATTAAGCCGTCAAATCACTGAAGTCTCTCTCTCTTCTCTGCTCTGACCCCGCATCACCTTTTTAGATGCAGAAAGCCTAGGCCCTTCTCAATCGTTCTCATTCGTTAGCTGGGGGTCAAGGGGTTAGTTATGTAAATATCCATTCCCCCTCTTGTGTTCTTATTGGGTATAGGGGGTTAACATCACGCCCCCCTTATTTGGTATTACCAGACTTCCTGTCTGGTCAACACTCCAGTCCTGTCATTGCTAGGTTGCCATATCCTGTTGGCTGGCTTGCCACATTTGGCATGACCTGTCAATACTCTTGGATATTGACTGTGTCATTACTCCCCTTCTCACACAAAACAAAGAAAGTTTGTCCGTAAATTGTCAATTACTCCCAACCATAACCGAAAGAAAAAGTCCTATAAATTGTTTTTAGGTAATTCTTGGATCCCCTGAGAAGACTAATTTTCATAATATATGACAATGGTTATACAAAGTTACAAATGATTACATATATGGTAACAAAATTCTTTTCACCTAGTTGTACATAAGTTTGCAAAACTAATTATCAAAAGTGAATGTAATATTTTCACTAATTTTCTAGAATAATATGTTTACATGGAACTACATTTAAATCATCAATACAACAGTTATTTAAACAAATCAGAAAATTTTTGCTCTTTGCAAATTGAGATCACTTCATATTTTAATTTCGGAATTTTACCAGTCTCTACTTTTATATTAGATCATTGTTGATGCATATATAAATTTCTTTCAAGAAAACATGAAGGTATTTATAAAACTTCATTAGTGTAATTAAGAGACTGAAATATTCCTAAGTGTTACATGAAGAAAAAAAAATGCAATGTTAATTACACACACATTTATAACTGAAACCTGTTATATTTTGCTTATAACATCTTAGAATTCCAACTATGTATACATGTAAAAATGTTGTATTACTCAAATAGTTCAAAATTTCATAAATCAAGGTATATGATTCAATATGACACTTGAATTTAATGTCTTTATAATGCAAGCTGAAAAGTTTTTCCAAGAGTTTTAGTTCAACAGTTTTGACAACAATTCACAACAGTTTATTAGTTGTTAGAAAATAGTTCATGTATTTAAGGTTTCTGGTAGTTGTAAAGTCACTGAAATGTCATTATTTATACATTAATGAAAGTTCTAATAAAATACCTGAGAACTGTTCAGAAAAACATTGGAGATGCATTGCGCTGGAAAAACTGTAAAGCAAGTCACAAAAACACCGCTGATGACTGTTGGAAAAAAAAACCTTAAGGTGCATCACTTTTCTCTTCTAGAAAAAACAAACAATGGTATATTCACACTTTTCCTGAATTTATAATCATTTGTCGAAAATTCGAAGGGCTTGTACACTGTGAAAAGGAAATATTCAACTCCTTTTATTTGTGTTGGAATGGACCGTTTTCAGAAATAAGATTGGTTGACTTTCTGAATCACAGAAAATGCTTTGTACAATCTCAGACCAGCTGAAATATGTTCTCTGCAGAGATCTTCAAATGTGCACCCTTGAAGTCTCCTTTCTGTAATCATAATATCGTACAAACTAATTCTGGCACAATTACTCCCAACCAAACACAAGTCAACATTAATTCGCCTCAGATCCCCTATAGAGATGAATTTTAGCAAAAAAAAATCACTTATCACTTGAAACAACTTAAATTACCCTTTTAATTAAAAAAAATCTCAGTTAATAGCAAAAATTAAAAAATTGTTAATTATTACTAAAAAGACAAGGGAAAATTTTCACTTGTGATGTAAATAAATTTTTAATTCATTTTCCTCTTAAAAATTCTCTCCAAATATAATCAAATCATTACATTAGGGAATCTTTAAACCAATCTATTAGATTCGAACCAAAAGCATATACCATTTAACAAAACTCTCAGAAGAAAAAGAAACAATTAAAAAAAAAATGCAATTTTACCCATATTCCAGCAATCCAGCAGTATTTTTACACCACTATTGCCCGTTAGATGGCGGTAGCAGTACCAATTCCTTGATTTAGGAATTCTCAGAAGTTTCCAAAACAAGTCTTACTTCTCCCCGTTTCCTTCCAGCACTTTCCAAAAATTCAGTCACTTGTTGTTGCTACCCGTGTGTGGAAAAAGCTAGTCCGGGATTAGAAATCTAATGGATATCATTATTGGATATCACTATTGCATTAGTAAGTGTTTTTCCATTTTTGAAAATTTGTAATAATTCACTATCCCGCAGTATTTTTCCCAATGCCTTTAATTAGAATCAAAAAGAGCGAAAAAATGCATCGCACGTGGGAAGTCTTATCCGTGCCTGAAATCTCTCTGTTTCATATCAAAATATAATTTTCACTTCTGAATCAATAGAAAAATAAAACGGGTAATTATATAAAACCATAATAAGTGAAAAAAAATAAAGAATATTAATAAAATTCTGGGGGGAAAAAATCGGAATCCAATAACTGTTCTTTAAAAAATAACATAAACGCTTGTATTTTTCAGGTGCTTTGAACATGTCCGCAATGCTGAAAGGCGACATGGCCAACTGGCTGTGTTACTAGGGGTCTTAGAATCACTAATTCTTACTAATTTTCCCTTTTTAATTTTTCAGCCTTTAGGTTTGGCAGCAACGAGGGACAAATTATGTTAATCTTTAATTTATAATTTTATTATTGTTTACTAGCAGTAAATACTATGCTCTTTTTTTTTTTTTTTTTCTTTTTTTTTTTTAGGAAAGGGGCATGCATAATGGCCAAAACATTTTTTTTTTTATAGTTTTTTCTAATTTTTTTACTGTATTTTTAAGTTTTCTTATTTGTTTTATTTAGAAATGCATTTTTTTCCTTGTATGGCCATACCTGTATGCGTAAATAGGGTGTCAATTATCCATTGTTAACTCTTGTTTAACGTAATTTTACATATTTATAAGTTAACAAATATTACTTTCCCAAAAATTTTGTCGCCGTTAGAAGCATAAACATTAATATTTTTTGTTATGGAAGCTTGATATAATATTATTCTGTATATTAAAAGAAAACATACAATTTTCTTTAGCTGTGCCTTGCAAGAACAAGTTCACCCAGGAATTCATCGTTCTTATTTGAACATCCCGTCGCCCGGCGCCTTGAATTGTCTGATTGTGCTACACACCCCTCGGAGTCCGCGACAATCCACCTGTCGCTTTCTTGAGACACGCCTTCGGATTCCCCCCTCTCATGGTGTTGAAAGTTAAGTATTTTTTTGTTTGTTTACTTTTGGGTGGGATTCTTTCTCGTTCTTTTTCCTTTGTAGTTTTGGGAATGGTTTAGAGTTATATAGTTTTTGATCATTTTTACCTTAGGGATTAAAATGTATTAATGTTATAAGATCAATTCTGTAAAACCTTTTTATTTATTTATTTTTTTTTGTTTTCTTTTTGTGTTTTTTGAATCATTACGCGTAAATTGATAATTGTTTTGAGTTCAATATAAATAAAGTGTTGATTAAAAGGGTGAAATCTAATTGAAGCATCCTATGATTAATCATAGAAGTAAATTTTAATATTGTATATATTTATTTTTTTTAGACTGTTGTTGTTCTTTTTCTTAAATTATAATCGTGTGTTTTGAGTAATTTTGTTTTATTTTCATTGTGGTTATCTTTTAAATGTGGGAATCTTTCAGTAACTTTTTTAATCTTTGAAATATGTACTTTCTTTTTTTGTTCGGGGTTGGTACAGTTTTGTATTTCAAATAAATTTTTACTAATAGTTTTTATAACCTGAAATTTTCCCTGAAATTTTGACTTGTAATTTTTACAGTCTCTGACAGTGACAAAATCGCCGACTTGTATGTCATGTGGTTGAGATTTTTTTTGAGTGTATCTTTGTTGTCTGGTCTGAGCCTTTTCAATGGACTTAGAGGCTTGCGTGTTAAAATTTTGTATTTGTTTTCTTATATTTGCCATATAAGTAGGATATTTTAATAATTCGAGATTGTCTTCTTGACTTTTATATTTTTGTGTGAGAGGTGGAATCTTTCTACCAAAGAAAATTTCGTTTGGCGAAAATCCGATTGTTGAGTGATAACTTGCATTATAATTTGACTTGTATAAATTTAAAATTAATTTTAAATCTCCCACATCGTCCTGTAAAGCCAGAATACATTCTTTGAGCTGTTTGTGAGCTCTCTCTATAATACCATTTAAATTTGGGGTATAAGGGATCGTATGGTTAATTGTGACCCCTAATTGTGTTTGAATATTATGAAAGTTTTTACTTATAAAGCAAGATCCATTATCACATAAAATTGAATTCGGCGTCCCATATCTACTAAAATAGTCAATAAAACATGGTACAATAGATTTTGTGTCTATATTTTTTAGTGGATACAACTCCAGATGTCTCGAAAAATTGTCTATGATCGTTAAGACATAAGAGTCATTAGATAAAGGACCAATAATATCCGTACTCAAATGCGCCCCTGTAACTGCAGGAATTTTTCGAATTTCATGTGGCCATATATTTCGTTGGGGCCTTTTTAGCTGCGTGCATTTGAGACAAGATCTAGCATAATTAAAACAGTCAGTTAACATAGCGTCCCAATAGAAATATTCTCGTAGAAGTAAATACATACGTCTACCTCCAAGGTGGGTTATGTGAAAATCCGACAATGCTTGTATTTTTAGAGAGTTTGGCATAACAATGTTTTCCACATATTCTATAGAATTTCCTTTTTGGATTGAACGTCTGTATTTTAAAGTATTTTTGCTATCCACAAAATAATTTTTATATTTCGGTTCAATTTTCTTCTGTGTCAATTTGTTTTTAATAAATAAAATTGTACTGTCCTGGTTTTGTTTGCTGATTATATTTTCTTCGCTCAGCTTGCAGCCAAGGGGAAAGACCCCGAGATTGCTGCCGACTCCCGCTGTATCCAAGTTATTTATTGTCTGGTCTTCGTGTATCTGGCTGAATCCGGAAACTGGTGAGTTTGTGCATGTGTTATTATTTTTATTTTTGACGTGTTCATTTATGTTTTTGTTTATGCTACTATTTTGTAAAATATTTTGTGTATTCGGGAGTTTTAGGTTGTCTTGTATTATTTCGCATGATTTATTGGTGTTATTGTTTTGTAATTCAGATTTATCATTTGGAATGTCGATGGGTAGACCCGAATAAATTTGTTTTGAAAAGCTAGTGTCGGTATCAAACGTTATATCCCCCGTTTTGACTGTTTCCGTTCGTGAAAAAAAATCCGCTAAAGCATTTTCCTTTCCCGGTAAATACTTAATGTCGAAGTCATATTGACTTAGTTCGTTTAGCATTTTTCTTACCAAATGGGAAGTATTGTTTAGTTTACTTGTATTCTGTAACGGACGGTGATCTGTCAAAACAGTAAATTGCTTACCAAAAAGATAGTCATTGAAATGAAGAATACCTTCATAAATGGCTGTTAGTTCTAGTTGAATGGCGCTTTGTTTAGCTTGAGCTGGCGTTAGTTTTTTTGAAAAATAGGCTACTGGTGCCAATCTATTCTGCCTGTATTGACATAATATTGCCGAGATTGCAATAGCACTAGCGTCAGTGTTTAGGTAAAATTTTTCCTTGAAGTCTGGGCTAATTAGGAACGGTTGATTAAAAAAATGCGCTTGTAAATTTTGAAAAGCTGTCTCTTGTTCGTTCGACCAATTAAATTTAACTCCTTTTTTCAAGAGTTTTTCCAAGCTAGCTGTGTAAATGGCGTAATTTTTGATTGATGATCTGTAGAAATTGAGGAGTCCTAAAAAGGCTTTTAGTGATCTGAGATTGTGGGGTTTTTTGAATGACATAATCTTTTTTGTATTATCTGGTGAAGGGGTTATTCCATCTTTTGAAACTTCATATCCAAGATAAATGATGCTTTGGCGCATAAATTGACATTTTTTTGGGTTTAAAGTCAGGTTGTGTTCGGTTAGGCGCTGTAAAACTATTCTGATTTTATGAACCATTTCCTCTGGGTCATTGGCCCCTATTAAAATATCATCGATGAACCATCTTATTCCTAAATTTTCCAGTCCCGCCAGGACCTTATTCATTAGTCTTTGAAAAATTTCAGAGCAATTCTTCATGCCAAAGCAGAGTCTTTGGAAACTAAAATTTCCTAAAATTGTAGTGAAACCCAATTTGTCGGCGTAATCTTTAAAATCGCATTGCCAAAATGCGTTACCCATATCAAGCGATGTGTAAAATTTAAATCCGCTTATTGCATGAAGTATGTCTTTAATTTTTGGTAAATTTTGTGGGAAAATTTGTATTGCCATGTTCGTGCTACGCAGATCCAAAACAAAACGATAATCTCCTTTTTGGTCGCTTGTGGACTTTTTTCTTACTAACATAGCGGGAGCAAGCCAATTAGTTTCAGTAGGTTTAATTATTTCTGCTTCCAGCATTTTATCTATTTGATTTTTAGCTGTTTCGCGCAAGTGATATGGTAGGGGATATGCTTTGCATGTAACGGGTGTGTCGTGATAAAAATGCATAGTTGGTTTCACTGCATCACAATGTCCAAGTGACATTAGTGAAGTCGAAAAGGCGTTTTTAAAATTTGTTAATAAGTTGCTTATTTGAAGTTTAATAACTGGGTTTAAGTGTGTTAAATCAAAGTTATCCAGGGAAAATTCAGTTTGTCTTCGTTTCAGTGTGTCTTCTGAGGCAGTAATTAAGTTAACTGTATTTTCTTTGTTTATATTTGAATTTTTAATGTCAATTGCTGTGTGAATATTACCCACTTGCATATGTTTGTTTAAATGTATGTTTTTTTCACCAGCATTACATATAAGGATTTTTGTTTTATTATCTTTAATTGTGTTAATAACCGGAGTGATGATTAAATTTGGATTATTAACTTGAATTGGTTCAAAAAAAACTTGTATATTGTTTTGTGAAAGGGGTGTCTTAGAAACAACATCTACTATTCTCGTTTCTTTGGGTTGTAAGAAGATTTTTTTATTTAGTTTCATTCTAAAACCTTCTTCATCTTCGGAACTTGTATGAATGTTAATCAGTTCGACTTCTGAGTCGTTAATCTCGAAAATACCTTCTGAAATGCGGAGATTTACTCGATGTTTATTTAATAAATCACAACCAATAATTAATTTATAATCATGAAGGTAGTTCTGTGTTATGAAAAAGCCGTGCTTAATTTTTACATTTCCTATTTGAATCGGGAGTTCCGCTAAATACAGGAATTTAACTTTTGAACCCGTGATTGTGGTTATTTGAACATTTGATTGTATAATTTTGACTTTTATTTGCTTATTATTTTGAATTTGTCTAAAGATATCTAGGTCCAGAATTGACACACTGCTCCCAGTGTCAATAAGTGATTTTATGTCTATTGATCCGGCCTTTACATTTATGAGTGTCAGGTTTGAATTTTTATTGTTGTGGCTTGTGTTTGCGATAACATGATTATTGTTATTTTCATTTATTTCATTTATTTGAGTATTGTTCATTTTAATTTGTTGATTATTACTGTGGTCTGAATTTTCTGTTGTGATGGTTTCAATTTGATTTGTCGTATTTTGAACAATTTTCTCGGGGACACTATTGTGAATGTTTAAATCAGTGTTCCCGAGTTGTGTCCTAAAAAATGGTTTTGTGGGTTTATGTTAGGGTCGGTGTGTCTGTTGTATTGTCGATTTTGAGTGCTATTTCCTCTGAAATAGCGTCCACGTGAAATAGAACCCCTACTTCTGTTGAAAGTTCGTCCTCTTGTTTGTACATTTGGGTATGCTACTCTGTTACTATTATTATTGCCTCTGTTCTGGAAGTTTCGATATTGTTGGTTATTCTGTGGTGGATTAAATTCTCTGGTTATAGGAGTGCTTTGTAATTGATTGTATTGAGTGTTAGATTGTTTTAGTATTTTGTAGACCTCACAGTGGCTTGAGTAGTGTGCGTTTTCGCCACAAAATACGCATTTAATGTTTGTTTCTTCAGATCTGATATTATTTATTTGCATATTGCCGATTTTTTGGATCGTTTCGTGGGCCTTTTGGGAATGTATTGCAGTGGTAACTGCGTCATTGAAATTTTGCGGATTTGTTTTTATTACGTCAACTCTTAATTCAGGTAGAAGTGCATCGAGGAATTTTGACAGTTTAAGTCGGTCGATAATTTGTTTCGTTTCGTTGTTCTCCATTTGGTATCGTGTTCCTAAATAATTGTTTGCCAGAGTTGATACTCTGTATGCGAAGTTTTTTACAGATTCGCCTTCATTTTGTCGACAAGCACTAAATTTCGATTGATTGTCCGTTAACCCAATTTCATCAGAAAAAAACGTGATCAATTTGTCACATATTAGTTTATAATCGTCCGATTCCGACAATTCCGCGTCGTTCAAAAGAAAAGTTAGGGCATTGCCCTTCAATCTTGTTTTTAAAATAGTTAGTTTTTCCTGATTGGACCAACCCGACAGTTCGGCGATATCATTAAACTGTTTAAAGAAAAATTTACTTTCGCTCGGTTCTCCATCAAAAAATGATGTTAGTAGCGCAATTCCATTTATTTTTCCCGAGTTTTGATTTTGTTGGGGATTAGGAGTGGGGAAATTTGTTAAAATGGGTGCAGGAGCTGAAATTGGTGTAAGCGCGACATTACTTTGTGAAACCGGTGCAGTATTTGTTCGTGCACTACGAGTGCGTGTGCCCCTATTATTAGTTAGCACTCTAGCGATTCTACGTCTAGGTGGCATTTTGAAAACTAATAATTAACAAAATAAATCAACAGAAAATTTCATGCACAGGTAAAAGTTATAAATGACCAAGTATATTATTTCACCATTTAGTAAATAATTAATTACTAAAACCATTAAACATTAAAACCAAATTCTTACACTTTTAAAAAAGTAGTCAATTATTACCATATAACATATAAAACACCAAAGCAACACTGAACGCAAAAAGAAATGACTGAATGTTTGAAATATTAAAACTCATACATTAAAACCCAATTAAATGACATGCATAAACAAATTAGCGTTTGTAGCGAGAGAAAAAAAAAATTGAATGTTAACCATTCTTTAAAGAAAATTTAAAAAAATAACCAAAATATCCCCACACTGGATCCTGGGACCGGGCACCATTGCTATGATCTCCGTGGTTAGTAAGTTCTTTATCTAAATAAGACATCCAGAGTGAGAATGCATTAAGGTTATTTATTATGATTAAGTAATGATGGATATTACAATAGTTGACATAGTATTAATTAACATCTCTACAGAGGATCCGAAACTAATCTGTTAACTCTATTCGGTTTTACGGGAGTTAATTGGTACCTGGGAACTTTGCACCTCAGTCTTGCAAAGTGTCTTCACTGCCTTCACTGCTAGGCATGGGCGTTGATGGAGAAGTCTGATGAATGAGGCAGGGGCGCTGAGGTAAGGCCTCGGGAGCCGGGATTGCGTTGGACTGGGATCCCATCGTCGGAAACTCGGCCGCGGAGGTTAGGTGATGAACTTCAGCATACGGATGTGGGATTCTTCCCAAAGCTATTAAGCCGTCAAATCACTGAAGTCTCTCTCTCTTCTCTGCTCTGACCCCGCATCACCTTTTTAGATGCAGAAAGCCTAGGCCCTCCTCAATCGTTCTCATTCGTTAGCTGGGGGTCAAGGGGTTAGTTATGTAAATATCCATTCCCCCTCTTGTGTTCTTATTGGGTATAGGGGGTTAACATCACGCCCCCCTTATTTGGTATTACCAGACTTCCTGTCTGGTCAACACTCCAGTCCTGTCATTGCTAGGTTGCCATATCCTGTTGGCTGGCTTGCCACATTTGGCATGACCTGTCAATACTCTTGGATATTGACTGTGTCAGATATTATTATATTAGAGATTTGTTAGAAAATAAAAAGTTCATTTTGAAATATATTAACAGCGAGAAAAATGTGGCTGATCTATTGACTAAATGTTTGTTGAAACAAAGATTGTTGCAACTTAATAAATTTATTTTTGGTAATATTGTGAATGGGGAGGCAGTGTGAGTATTCCCAATATTTCCATTTAACTGTGATTTCTATTCTAACTGTGACTGACCCAACGAGCTGATTGGATCACGTGACTGAACTTTATCTATATAAACTGTTATCTTTGGTTATAATAAAACGTTGTGTGCTTTTTCTACCCTATGACTTTGTCGTGCCTTTTAGTGTGCCAATTTACTCTGCTCATTAACTTCACAGTTTGGATGTTTGTTTGAAAATTAAAAAATATATTTTATTAATTCCCTTACTAAATAATGTAAAAAATGTACTGAATTTATTTAAATTAATTCTGTGTGGAATGAATAAGTAAGAAGGTAAATAGATAAAGTTAAAAAAGTTAGAGAAATTTGACTTACATTGTGTTTGATCCTTCGTGATACGCCACTATCCTAGTTACATCAAACTTGCCTTCTGTTAAGAATTCAATGTATCTTGTCTGAAATGAAATGACACAAAACAAACATGTATTGAGAAGTTTGTGAAACATAAGCTAAGTATTATAATTGCTCCGAAATGAAAACAAAACCGTTGTAAAGCCAAAAGGTTTATTTTTACAGAAAGATAGAGCGGTTGCTCAGAAGGAAAATACGGGCAGCAGATTATATGTCATCTAAACCATTTGGCCCATATATAGAAGGATGGCAGACATAACATCTTTAATTTAAATGTTTATCCTCTTATGTTATCAAAAATAATCGTTAGTTTAAGTGAGAAACACCTCATCCCCCCATCTAATTCTCATGTCTAATCACTGTGATGATAAAAGTGATGCCATCACATTGTGCTGTAAATTTACTCGTGGTGTAAAATGTGCTGTGTGGTACCAGTGAAAACGCTTGCTTCAGAAGCAGTGATTCGATGTACCCCTTGTTATATTTCACGTTACTTAACTTTATTGTTTTGTGATCGTATAGTATTGAATAAGAATGAATCGAGGCTGTATTTAAATTAAAGAATGCATCAAGATTAAGTTTAATTAATTTAAATATAATAGCTAAAAGGCTCGAAGTTAGTTTTAAGCTCTCTCTCCGAAAATTTAATAACTGAAATAAACAAAGGTTAACTTAAGAATCATAAAACTTAAACGCTTGCTTCTGAAGAAGTGATTGGATGCACCGATTTTCTCTGTTTAAAAGCTATTGGAGTAAGTTATTCACGATACTCTATACGTCAAGAAAGCATAAGTTTCTGTAAAACAAACATTACATCACTATGATTAAAAAAAAGTTTCGGCAAAATGTGCTGTAATTTCGTAGACTTTTTTTTTGCAGTGTAATAATGAGATTTATAATTATTTAAGATAAATATTATAGAAAAATTTGTTTAATTATTGGCAATGACAGTGATTGCGCCCTCTAGAAGGGAAGGGCGTAGGCTATATAGCCCATTACCCCGCTCGCCATAAGAGACACACAAAGAAGGACGCCACAAACACATAGACAAATAACAACATTCATTGACAAACACAAACATCCACGCCTTTACCGGGATTCGAACCCGAGCCTAGCAGCTCAAAAGGCTAGTACACTAACCATTGCGCCAGTGGACCGGCTGTTTAATTATTACTTGATTATAATCATTTGTGTTAAGTTTTATAAAATTAACTTGGTACAGTATGTATTTACATTAGAAAAATTTTGGTATTAAATTAATTTTCAAATATTTTAAATAATTTCTAACATTGAACTTCAAAGCCATTGCTTTAAATAATAATTATGCTTATAACATTATAACTGTATAACTTTGTATTTCTTTTAATTTAATCTAATCCATCGTTTTAGAACTTAATATTGAACACTGAATTCCTAACTGTCCGAATTTAAGTTAACGGCTTATGGTTGTTAAAAACAATATTTTTTTAGAGAATAAGAGAAAATGAGTTTTATCAATGAATCAAATTTGAACAATTTTTGTAATGTTGTTATTTTGATTCGAGAAGACATAAAAAAACCCTATTAAAATACCCAGAATATCTTTTTATTACGAATAAAAAGTGTTTTGTAAAATAAGAAGTCTGATATATATACTTTTAGTAGAAATTCTAGTTAATTAAATTTGATACCCTTTTGCATTTTTTAAAGATTCTGAACAAAAAGGTGAATCATTAAACAGTATATCTTTAGATTTCAATTTTTGTATTTTTAATGATGTCAATATACGTATCGTCATTTAAGTGTTTTTCCAAAAAATATATTAATGTAAAATTCATTGATATTTGTCTTTTTTCAGAACCAGGTTCACAAATAAAAAGGGAATGAAGATGTAAATAGTAGTAAATTTATATTTCTTTTATTTTGTATAAAAATCAGTAAGAATGTTAAATGTTAAACAAATCAAATGTGTGTAGGAAATCATTTGAAATAATCTTATTTGGAGAAATAAGGAATGAATAGAAGTTTTCTCAGAATATTAAAAAAAATCTTTTAAATAGATTTAGATCTTTCTTTTATATGGTTGTTAACAAGCTCTTTTGACGATTATTATTTCGTTTTAAATACACACTTATAATTCTTTTTTAGAGGATTGAAACATTATTACAAATTCAGATCTTTAGTTTCTTCATTCTAACAATATAATTAAAAAAATAAATATATAAAATTAATAAAATTATCGTGTTCGATTGAAGAAGTGACAAAAAACGTTTAAAGGTCAATGCATATTTAATATGAAGATATTTATTATTTAGAATTCCCATCTGATTAAAATCGAAAAACGTTTCAAACGGAAAACAATGTTTAAATATTTATTATAAACAAAGTATAGAAGTAGTTATAAACATTTAAGTATTGATTTAACCTTATTTACAGCGGACAACTTCGCACGGGTTTCAAAACTATATATCATATTGAATTCAAAAATTTATACCATTTAGTCTGATATGGTTGTCAATCAGGGTTGGCACGGTATTTACCATATACGGTTTTTACCGGTATTTACCATGGTTTTTACCGCCTTGGTAAAAACATGTTTTTACCATGGTTTTTACCACTCTTGGTAAAAAGCATGTTTTTCCCACCCTTCATAAAAAACATGTTTTCCCACCTTTATTTATTACCAAATAATAAAAAAGATATAAATCAATAATTTATGTTCTTATTGATAATGATGAATTCCAGTTTTCTTTTTATTATGGCATGGATGTGTTTGAAGAACGAATATTCTATGCAAATTACTATATATATATATATATATATATATATATATATATATATATATATATATATATATATATATATATATATATATATATATATATATATATATATATATATATATATATTTCAAAAATATTCATACCACAAGAGGAAGAAAAAAATAAACATCAAGAACACCTTACTATTTTTTACATTCTGCATGTGTTCTTCTCTAATTATTTGAATGACTTGGTTTTGAATCCAGAACATAGATTCATCCAACTGATTAATAGTTACAGAATGCTGAAATGTGTAATGTCCTCCAAGTCTTGGCCAAAAATGCAATCTTTTGATAACAATATAGAATATCATTTTTATTTACTAGGAAACATGTCCAATTATACACACATGTGTCTACATATAATACGCATAAATTATATACATATTGGGAAATATTTGTTTTTAAGCATACAAAGTAAATTTGTTTTTCCCGGTAAAAACCTGGTTTTTACCGGTAAATACCAAGTTTTTACCACGTCTTGGTAAAAACTAGTTTTTACCGGTAAAAACCCAACCCTGTTGTCAATGGTTATGTTAATGTTCTCGTCATTAATATTAACTTATAATTCCGTAATCCTTTTTACTACCTTCATTAATAATTCATCGAAAACTCTTACGACGTGAAAAACGGAATCATAAAAAACAAACAAAAATACTCATCAATATTTACTTGAACCATCATTGTAATTTTTTTTACCTAACTACAGTTAGCTAGTTAGAAAATAACTGCAAATTAATGTTTCAAGTCATAATTTTACATCAATAAGGAGTCTCAATAAGGAGGCAAAAAAAAAAAAATTTCGAGCGTTTTTGACAATATTTTGGCGACTTTTATTAAATCCTATTTCTCCCATTGTAAGCTTGGAGACATATTTGTGTACAAGCTTATTTTAATTTTAAAATCTCAATTATAAATTGAAGTACCACATCTGACGAAATTGTTGACATAATTGTAGAAAAAATAGAAATTGAAAAACCAAAGATCCATTATGCAGTTCTATAGCGTGATTACTCAGAACTACCAATCAGCATATAAAACATAAAAAAAAATATTTCGTTCATTTGGAGAAATCATTCGACATTTTGTTCTGCTTCGTTACATATTTAGATACATTTAAAGACGATCACCACAAAATTCCCATAACACAGCTCTCTAGAGCGATGACTTTCGAAAAATTGACTATAAACGTAAAACAATAATCTTTAAAAACCACAGTGTGTCTACAAAAGCTTATTCATCTTATTTTTTTATGACGTCATGCCAATTATTTTATAATCCACTAAGGACCACTTAAAATATTTTCAATTATATTCCAAATAATTGATTTAGTTTCTGAAGATAATGACAATAGAAATAAATTAATATCAGAGACATTAAATAGAGTGGATCGGTAAACCTAAAAGCAACTATCAGCCTAGTCACGTGACTCGACAACAAATTACGATGTTTAGACCATAGGACCTATTTTCCACAATAACGTAAACATAAATGACCGGTAAATCTAACAGTATAAAAGGGAAAGTTATGGGGAAAAGAATAAAGTCGAAGAGCTATTTAATTGGGAAAAAGGTTGCTACTTTTGGCGTTTAAGCACTTTTTTTTTAAAATTAAAACGAATAATTCTTTTTTATAGATATGTAATCGTTGGTCTGATTAATGTATGTGACCCAGAACATTTATTACGATTATTACCAGGTATTCTTGATAATGAAAAAAAAAAATCAACGATTGGCATAGTTTTAATGAAACGGTTAGCAACAAGTTTCCATATGTAGCAACCCTTCTCTTAAAGTTAATGATCATGCCAGATACATTTTGAGGACGTTTTCGGGGTTAGATTTTATATGAGAATAGCAGTTTATTCTATTTTTAACGCTTGTTACTACGTCACCCACACAAACAACCTACTCGCATGAACATTCATTATTATTAGGGATACATATTATACTTAAATAAAATAAAACTATATTACCTCATTGTGTACCACCGCAATATGCTTGTAGTGACCACTGATTCCTTCTGCGTGAGGAAGCTTCAGGAACCAACTCTTTCCGTTCTGTCCAAACACCAAAGGGTCATATAAATCGACCCATCCTTTGCGGCTGGGTGGTCTCTGGTCATAAATCTGCAACACATCAAAGGAAAGAATATTAAAATCATTCTACATTTAAAAAAGGTCGTTGCATTTTTGTGTTAGTCTTATTAAACGATGCTTCTGGAATCACTGCGGTTGCATTAAACGTCAAAATTGCCTTCTTTGAACCCCACATCGATAGTAATCCATCTTTGCTTGGCATATTTAGCCCTATAACTTTGCGGTGCACTAGAAAAGTGATTAATATTCACTAATGGATGGATATGACAACCCTGACATGTGCTCTATTGATGTATATAAATTTATGTGCTTGCAAAAGTCACAATGCAATTGATAAATATCATTCAAAAATATTTTATATCTCTAAGGTTTAATAGTGTGAATAAAATTCTACAAATTGAATATTTATTCAACCAAACCTCGGTTTAAAGTTGTTTACTTACAATGTGTAAACCAGTGAACATTTGATATTTAACTTGAAATTGGATTTATTACTTCGTTAAACAAAATATTGTTCAGGTTTTGAAAAATGTCGTAAATTAAAGTGTTTTATATAAGCTCGCAAATTATTTACAAGCAAAACTTTAATTTTTTAAATTCTTAATTGTAAACTGGATATTTAAATAACTAAAAGTAATTTTTTAAAGAATAGTATTAAATCAGATAACGCAATTATTTAACAAACGACTGACATTACGTGCCGTGATAACTCCGTAACATAACAATATCATTCCTTCAAATTAAAACATAAAACAAGGACGTCTCTTTTTAATACAATTTGAATATTTCAGCACACGATAAAGTTTGCTAACACACATTTTTAAATGCAAGGAGATGAAAATTTTTATTTCTAAAAAAAAAAAAAATGTGAAGCCTAAGACAATGAAAATGGGATTAATATTTCATAATTAAACCTGTTGTTATTAAATAGAGTAACTTATAAAGGAATTATTTTCATGATACTAAAACATAATTAATTCAAGAGAACTACTAGTTTTTTTCGGATCATGGTAAGTTCAAACATCCTTTATTAATATCTATAAAAAAAGAAAGCTTTACGACGACAACTTAATTACAAGCAACTACAGAAATGTAAAACCTATTTATTCGAGTGTGAAGAAAAGTATTATTTAAAGGAATGTTAAAAATGAAGATTTAGTGTAGTGAGGCAAATTTCATTATGTCGTATGTTTAATAATTTATTTTAAGAAATCAGAATGTCAATTCTTTGAGACTGTTGTCTTCACTTCATTTATTGGAGATTCTGAATTCCTGAATATGAATTGAGGGCAACAGTCTAAGAATTAGTTTTTCAAATATATTTCCCAAAGATATTCTATAGGTACAATGGGATAAACAGAATTAGATATTTCAACCAATTAAATTAAAAGTCAACTTTTATTTCTTTCAGTAATAAGTGTATATTTTGGTTTGCATTACTACAGATTGAAAGCCGTAAGCAAATGCTTTAAAAAATTACGCACCCATGTGTCTGTTACTTTTAATTCGAAAATCAAGTTAAATTGATCTTCAAAATAAGTGAACCAAACTATTTTTACGCTCGTTATTAATACACATATTTATTTTTGTCTCAATCATTTATACGATAATTTATGTATTACTTATTAGTTTGATACATTATCTTAAAATAATTAACACGACAAATTCGCAGTTATTGCAATTTAATTTTTAGAACTCAATCAGTCTTTAAAACTACTATATTAATGTTCTTTAATTACTGTACTCATAGCTGATTTGTTCTATTTTAAACAAAATATTGTTAAGAGCGAATAATAAACTATCTTGAAATTATATAATCATGCTACAATATTCTGAATTCTTTAAATTTTAAGATTAAGTATGCTAATACATCAAAACAATATCATTTTTGGTTTCATGAGAGATAACAGAACTATTCATTTTCTTCTTAGTACTTTAATTGAACGCTCAAAATTGATGAAAAAAACAGTAGAAAAGAGCAATCAAAAACAAAATGAAACCAAACCTATAAAATCTCCAGATATTTATGATAATATTTCAAAAATCTTTTATTTAGAATTTTCTTATATTAGATAAATCCCCCAAAAATACGGTCAATTAGGAGAACCATTTCTTATAGTTGACACTTTCAACCGATGATTTCTTTGCCAACTCCCTCCCAAAGAAACCGTCTTAACTGTCCGGATAGCACAAAGCAATTTCGGAACAACGCGTTAAGACATTGAAGTTCTTTCTACGACCATTAAGCTGTCAGAAACAAACAGATCTACTCATTACCCCATTTATCTTCCTTAGGGAGGTCTCTATGACAAAAGGTTAGGCAAAGATTGCCTCTTATTTTTCCCAGCATTTAATTCACCCCAAAAAAAATCTCATATAGAAACGACCTAATAAAGTTTGGCTGTAAATCCCACTTCAATTTTAACGAGCTCATTTTGGAAGCAGCAGCAGAGGTCGATTTCAATGGCTTCCATCTGCTTCGTTCTAAGATCAACCGCGGGTTTTTATTATGGAATATTTGAATAGGCCGAGATGGGCTCCGAATTCGAGGAGAGTTTTATCAAATTATTCTTCATGTCATTAACTTTTAGCGGACTTATTAAGTTTCTCATTTTCGATATATCAGGGTCTCGTTTATGCGTTGTTCATGAAAATTCGCTTTACATTTTTTTATGCTTCATTTTTACCTATTTATGCCATCGATCCATCAGCAGAATTTTTGTTCGGCAAAATAGCAAAGTTGTATTTTGTTTCAAACGAGAGAGTTTGTGGTTTCATTAAAATGAACTTGATGCTTTTCAAAATTTTAATTAGGTAATTGTTTTATCTAAGTGTCTATAGGCGATCAAAAAAAAAAATTTCAAAAATGACGATGCCAAATTGTCATTGGGACTGAAAGGGTTAATATTATATTACAATCTATGTTTCATCTATTTGTTGTTCATGAAAATACGCTTTAAGTTTTTTTTTATAATCTTGGAATATCTATTTAATTTATTTTTATCGTTGAGTTAAAAAAAAAAACTTTGTTTTGTTGACACATGGTATTGGATGTACAATCTATGAAAAAAAATTAACGCTCATTTATGGGTGTTAAAAATCCACGAAACTTCAAATTGTTACGATGATGTTTATTACAACTTCTAAAATATTAAAAAGTGGATTCAGCTCTTTTGCATTCGACGACTTTTTAGACATGATTTTGTTTAAAATAACAAAACTATTTTATTGACTACAATGTTTCATTTTACATCGTCAAAATGGTAACATTGCATGAACAATTATTTTTTCTTTCAAAATACATGAAAGTATAAATTACGCTTAGAAGTAAATGCCAAAGTATGTGTCAAATACCAACTAGTATGTTTAAAATGGAAAAACATTGAGCTATGCCTTATATTTAATTTATAAATATGCCATATATTTAATTTATAAATATGCCATATATTTAATTTATTAATATGCCATATATTTAATTTATATTAGCGAATAATTAGTTCTTAAGTTCCAAAACACTTTTAGCATAAAATTTTTGCAAAATGTGTTATTTAAATTACATCGTTATTTTTTTGGAGTGCATAAAGCAAAAATGAAGAAATATCGAAGCTGGTAAAATCTTTTAGAAAACTACATCAAATATACTCATAATTGAAGAAAGGATGCTTTTTAACCATTTTTTTAAAAATATAATTATTTATTTAAGGAATATTGATAATCTAAACCAAACCTTACACAAGCTTTTAACTTCTACTAAAATAAGTTCCTCATTTCACAGACTGATAATTTTCAATATTTAATCCAATACACATGGAAGTTTTAATTTATTCAAATTGTAAGTGGTGAAGTTGGAGTACCGTGTTGAACCACAAATGGCATCATGAATGCAAATGATAAGGATTAAAAGTCAAGCGTTAAATTGAAATACCTTGACATATGTGTAATATCACATCAAAGCAATTTAAATGATACCATGCTCCTTTAAATTAAAACTGAATTCATGCTTAAAATTACGATGGAGGTTCTTAGAATATTTTTTATGTGAAAGATTCACAGACATTTGATAATTTTTTTCCCCAAGTGGTTATTTGTTTTCAAACAATAAGCTTTGAAAACCGAAATTATACATTTTTAAAAAATCCTTGCACTACACAAATGAACGAAAGGAAGTAAAACAAACAACATCTTAAGCTTGAGGACTTTTGAATAAATGTATTTTAATGAGTGCTATCTATGCACTTCTAGGAAATTTCTTCATATAAAGACATGGAAATTTATTTTCAATCATTTTCAAAATTCTATAAAATTTGTAAAGATACATTCAAATATATTTTTCCCAGTTTAAGGTTGAATAAATAAGATACTTAGACTGATATGGAAATAAATTTTATTGAATATGTTTTTTCAGTAAGGTACAGAATCATATATAGAACAATTCTGAATATTTTCACAATTTGAAGATAGGTAGAGATTCAATATATGCCATATGTATACGAATTGGTTGTTCCAATATAAAAAATGAACGAATAAAATCCGAAAGTAACACCAAAATCACTCTTAAATAAATTAGGCTGAAAATTAACCATTATCTTCATCATAAATCGAAAATATGGCATTTTGTCACTTACTTTTATATGTATTTTTATTTAAGAGGCTGCCATTTATCTAAAAGGTAAAAATAAGAGAACCTATCTTTAAAATATGTAACTATTTGCAAATTGCAATTTGTAAATATTAACTCCAAACGAACGACTTAATGAACCAAAAAAAATTTGTTTTGGTATTGTGTCATAGAATTTTACAAATAAAATTTTGCGTCTTTTCATAGAAACTTTCATTATAAACCACTGAATGAATTTTCTGTATTTTAGATTTCAGGAATATGCTTCATATATATACAAATTTTAAATGGATTACCTTTTTAATTTTTGTAAAGATTTGAAAAGGCTAAATTGATTAACATACATAAACAGGAACACACACATTTAAATGATCACTTTCAAAACAAGAGCTTACTTCTAAATATGGTTTGTTATGTTTATTTAACACATATTTTACTATTTTTTTTAATTTGTGGGAATTTTATCCAATTAATTAAATTAGTTCTATTTTCTTGACTTTTATTTTTTTTATTATGAATAAAAACAAAACCTATATCTTAACAACGAAAGGTTAAAGAAATAACAGTTTTCCCATTAATGCCGAAAATATTCCTCCAAGGACCTCCATTCACAAATATCAAGCAAAACTAAATAAAATTGAGTAAATCTGACGAATCAATTAAAATTGAATAAAGATTTTAAATAAAAGCCTATAATCATAAGCATTCAAATTACAACCTCACCATTTAAATCCGCATGCCTTTGATTAATTTCATTTTCTTATTCCACAATACCAGAAAGTCGGCATCGTTTCTCTTAAAGTCTATGAAATTGTCCAACAGAAATCATAACTTTTGAATGAAAAAATCACAAAAACTTTTAAAGTAACGGAAGATCTTTATTATCTTTTTTTTTTAGCGTATTTTGACACCTTTATGTCTCTACGATTTGTGGTTCAGACCAAGATAGATTTCAGACAAACAGGGACACATAACACATTATAATAGTATAAATTAATGATACAAAAAAGCTTTTGTTATATGCTTGTCTTAAATTTTAATGAAACACGTAAGATTGTTTTAATAACATACCTGTAAGAGTCACGCTCAGATAAATAAATAATTGAAAAATAATTGTAAACGCGAGGACGATTGTGAATAAGCATATGTGCGGTGGCGTCAGTGAGTTATGTCGAAAATGGAAAATGATTGTAGTTTAAGGTATTTGTGTGTTTGAAAAATGAAGTTTGTTCTTTGAAATAAAGTTGTTAAGAAAAAAATAAGTTTTTTAAAAAAGTTTATTGAATTCCGTCATTCGGTCCCTACAATATGCATCATAATCTAGGTTAGTATTCCTTAGTGCAATTTATAATTTATTATTTTACTCTCTCCTTTAATTGTTACAAATATTTTTTTATAATTAACTACGTTCCCGCCTTTTTTCAATTGAAATAAGTTCAAATTAAAAAAAAAACCTTTTATTTTCTGGATCATAAAACACTTTTTAGTTTATTTTGCCCTACATACACCACCGAAACATTATTCAAACGAACATAAAAAAACAACACCCATTCTATTCAAATACAGCGTTTCTGCCTCCGCACTGCATCCCCAATAAAACGTGAACATATTCCGAAATATGTCGCTCAAATTATTTCCTTGAGTTCGCTTGAGGGGGTCATTTGAAAAACATCCCTTTTCTATCTTTCACCGACTCTCTCCCAAACTCAGTTTGCGCGGTGTCTTCTTCGGGCAATTTAAACTCGGGCCCACTCCATTATCGCGCACTTCGCCGGCGCCTCAGGTGGACCCGCGGGGGTTGTAAACTCTTCTCGAGTTTTGGAAGTGACAATTTGTTATTCGCCGACCTTCGCGGGGGCGGTATCTAAACTGAGAAGGGCGTCATCGAAGAAAGTCAAGGCCCGTTTCAAGAGTCCCGGTAATGTTCGCCGTACTTACGTTGATGACAATGCTAATCCAATTGGGCTTTCACACATACGAAAAGGTACACTGCTTCACGAAAAAAATGTTCCCTAGTTGCTACAAAAGCACCTAGAGTAAGCACCTAGGATATGTTTCACCCTATTTTTGGTATTCGGTTGAACTAGTTTTTAGGTTTAGTTTCTGAAAATAGTTAGATCTAAATTTGAAAATAAAGTGAAACATTTTTTTTTGATGAAACCAAGTAAAAATATTTTAACAAAGTGTTTAAAATTTTACCTACAAATTCAAACAAAGTTCGTGGCAATTTTACAAACTATTGCAGGGACAATATACGAAAGCACATATATTGGCAGTTTAAATTGACTTAAACTTGCCACTACTTCATTCAAAACCGTCGATAAACCCGTAAGTGCGGTTATTACTTCTGTCGCGTGTGAAAGCAACAATTAACCTTACATTACTATTGCGATCATCCGTCCAAAAGAAGTAACATTGAACATTACTAGAACTGACACGTATAAAACAAGCATTAGATTTTAATTTGCTTTGCATTTGAGCCCGTAATTCAATTATCAACACGGATAGAATAATTTTCTTACATCTTTTGGTAAATATATAAGTATATATTCTAGTGACATATGTCTGACGATTTTAATTCCCAAAAAAGTAATCCGTAAATATAACTTATTCATAAAACTTAATATTAAGTTAATTGAACTAAAAAATTCTAATTTCAAGAAAAATACAGATTTTCACTGAACGATAAGAAATGAAAAGACACTCTCTCAAACATCTATTTTTTGAGTATTTATGAAGTAACAATTTTGCTGCAGCAAACGTCGTTTATGTAATAATGGAAAATTGTTTTAACCATTATCTACATTTTCCCTTCGATGTTTGTTATGGAATTGCGGGCAGCGTTTGTTAAATAAATGTTATGTGATTCATTAATTGTTTTAAAACCTAACATTCAGTCAGAATTATTTTCGATGAAAATAATTGTAAATATATGATAATTTACTGAATTATATTATTTCTACCTTTTTGTCGAGCCAACCAAATAACTCAAATGTCTTTGAACTTGAATATTTAAACCTTATCTTCTCATTTCTATTCCATTAAAAATACGCATTTAAAGTAATGAATAATTACTTCGCATCAAAGCAGACAAAACATTCCCTTGATAATCTTATACAAAGGGCAGAAATAAAATAATTTTTTATTGTTTCTCAATCATTCACAATCGTAGCTTCATATCTACAAAAATAAAATATAGATTTTAAAAAATAAACCAGGTCGAAACAAAAGAAACTCCGTTTTATATTTTATGCTAATGGTAATAGTTGTCGCTATATTTTCTTTGTTCGACAGAAACAATTAAAGTTGTTTCCTTGCGGCAAAATAAGCATCTTTTGAAATAAATGCCACGTAAATATTCATAGATCGTGCGCCACCTGTTCAAAGTATACTAATTAGTTTGTTTAGTTTTGTGTGCTAACGGTACAACAAAAGAATGGGAATACAGAGTTTCAGCGCGTGGGAAAATAAAGTGCACTTGAAAAAGCAGGGGAGTTTAATACGTAAGATAGAAATTTTAGTATTTGATTTTTCTTCATTTATTTAAAATCTTGATCAGATTTACTCGACTAGATTTCATTTTGCTACAAACATAAAATTGGATTCTTTATAAAAAATATTTCATATTAGACTCTTCAGGTCTGTTTCGTAGTCCGTGGATCGATTGTGAGATATGTTGTATTAGAGTGGGAGATATTTGTTACAATGTCGTTGACTAGAATGAAGATAATTATTCTAGACTTGTACATTCTGCATTTTTACAGAGGTCTACAGTGAAGCATCGAAACTCCTAAAAGATATAGGATATAGTCAGCCATAAAATTAAAAAAAAACTCAATTGGGAGGGTTATAATATGCTAATTTTTCAGACTACTGTGAAGGGGGATTGTTTGGCATAAAATAAAAGTTTATAAAACATACAAGTCACCATTATTGAGGGCACTCTCGTGCAATGCCGGTTTTATGAAGCTAGTTTCTAATAAAAGCATATTTATATGACTCATATAACAAAACAGTATGAACTATCTTTGAAGGTATTTTTGAACTTAAAAAAAGTTACTCACAACAGTCAATGCCATTATATATAGTTTACATTACAAGGAGACACACGCATGTCTACATGACATTTACGAGTAGCCTTATCTATGAGAACAAAAATTTTATAAACTTTCACATGCATTAATACATTGAAAAAACACGGTATTCTTTATCCGTTTCTCATTGTAAATTTGCGACAGAAGTGGTTCATTTATAGCTGCAAGTAGTTTTCCTTGCAACCAAACTCAATGTGTCGTGAAACCAGTTCTACAGAGCCACTATATGGAGGTACTAATACAAACTTGAAAAGGTATAGTGCAGGAAAAAAATACATCGATATACTTCTTATTGTTATGCCTTTATTACATTTTAGGCAGAGGTTACGCGCATGGGCACCGTTCACGCATAACGTGTATGGTTATTTAATGGGCAAAGCTCAAGTCAGGACTTACTGGGACCGTGTTTACCTTGCGTGTAAGGTCATGATTTATAAGTGACATTTGAGATTACTCTTTTTTGGGTCCCGTGCAATTTTATTTTCTCCAAAAAAGCATAAGCATCCGACATGGGGCAGTATTATAGGGATCATTAAAAGCTTAAATACTTGTTCGGGGCTACGGGAATATTGTTTTCTCTAAAAAAACATCAATTCTAGCCATTTGTAATGAAAGTTAAAAAAAAAAAGAAATTTAACTAATTTATGGAAATTTAAAAAAAAAGTGCAAGTAACTTTTCAGGAAAAATGTAAAACGACTATCTTCTAAGGTGAAATAAAAAAGCGTACAAAAAACTTTTGTAATTCAGCCAAGAGCGGGTATTTGAGCCTGAGAAGTTTTGATTACGAAGTGCTTACACTACCACCAAGCTACAACGGTCCACGAAAGTCAAAGTTAAAGAATAAGTCTAGCTCCTGCTGAGTTATCACCCGTAAGCGCAATGCTTGTACGGTGCCCGTGCACGTAGACACCGTGTACGTTTACAGGAATTCTTAAGGTGTGTATTTACATAAAACTACATGTTACAGTATTGTCAGAAAAATTACAGAATGGGTCGTTTATGTTCTTAAAATATGCATACTTAAGGTATGTTTAAGAATACAAAACTGTTTATAAATTTGTTTTTATAAATTAATTTGGCATTTTGTTTCATTTAAATATTGTAACTTAAAAAAAAAAAGCCGAACAGTGAAGGATGGATCCCTTTACCGCCACAAGTGTGCAATTAGCCTGCCAAATTATATAATGGTGAAAAATACTGTTTAGTTATTGGATGAATTTTCATTATTTTCTTTTAAATGAATATTTCAATTTTCTGAGTTGTACACAATATTACATATGCAAGCAAAACAATTTGAGAAACGTAATGATGCAAATTGTTGGGGTGAAATATATTTGATTAGATAGCTAAATAAATATTGACAGCAAAATTTAATAGTTGTTTAATAATGCAAAAACTATAATTGGAAATTCCATTTACCTTGTTACGTAATATGTCTGGTTTTAAAATTTCTCAAACAGCAATTTTAGATACGCCCATACATATATACTTTTATACGTCCATTAGGAAATTTCACTTTCAATGCATTATTCCAAAGAAATATGAGAAACATTTTCTATTTCTGTTTTTATATTCCTGTTTTTTTAGTTGATTCTATTTCCTTACTAATGCCATTGTAATAAGTTATACAGTTTATTGTATTCTGAAACTTTCTACATTCAGATAAGTTTGTATGCCATTTTATCTTTTTTACTTTTTACATAGATTTCTATTGATATAGGCACTGTTTAAAGTCTTAGTTTATCTTTCCCAGAATAATGTCATGCTATTCTCTATAAATTCGTAATTCTTTTTAAGCTAATAAGCTTTTAAAGGATTACAAAAAAAGTTCAAAGGATATTGCGTTGTTTAGCTGAAATCCTCTTTTAAAGGTAGAAATTCAAAAAGAATAAGATTAAAAAACAACAGGTTTAATTTTTAAAATACTTGTATATTTTTAAGTACAGATTGCAGATTGTTGCAATTTTGACGGTTAACATAACTATATGATTCAATAATTTTGTTAAAGAATACACATTTAAATACATTTCACATACTTAACATATTACAGACTTAAAAAGTAAACGAGTTTACTTTAAATAAGCAATTGCTGACAGTAAATACCATACAATAGGTATGAACACATAATACCAGTCTATTCATGTAAAGATTACATTAATAATTGTGTTGAATTGACACTAGTCATGATTTCATGAATAAATCCAGATTTAATAAGCCCAAGTCATGTTACCTTGGTGGACAGTGGTTCTAAACAAGCATGGACCTGATCTGCAATGTTTCGGTGATTGATTTGATTTAATTGTCATTAAGTCCTACGGCACCAACTAGCTTTGTAATGTGGTTGATTAAATCTGAATATAAATCCCGATCCTTTGAAGGTTAATTATTCGAGAGAAACCCAAAAGCAAGTTTTCTCTACAAACGCTAATCCGTTTATTGTTTCAGTTACACATGTCAATGAACCTGTGTGAATGTTTTGAAAAGATCTCATTACGATTTAAATTTGCGAACCTTTAATGAAATGAAATGGACAGGCAATTGCATTCATGGTAGAAATTGATTTGTTTAAAACAGTATACTCACACACTGACAAACGGGAAACTCTGAAACTACAGTTAAACTTCGATTTTGTACCAGACAGTTCAGACTAATCCAAATCTAGCAATAAATAAAGTAGTTGTGACCAAGCACACAGTGGCTAGTTATATATCTGATATTTAATAAGAAACTGTCGGTTGATTTTATTGGAATCTATTACGTATAGTGAACTTATTAAGTCTTTAAATATCACTCAGGCAAACTCACATTATATGTATTATTAAAGCAATATAGTGAGTAATTAAATATATTATGGCAGAATTTCAATCTTAAGGAGGGGGTTGCTTCTATTTAAAGTTAAATTGAATCTATTTCATAAAATAGATATTTGTAATAAAAATATTTAGGTGTAGTGCCTGCCAAAAAATCGGACGATACATTAATATAAACTGTTTAAACTATTGTTACGTAAACTAGATAGTAATTAATTCTTTTAAATAAAGTCGGCTTTTAAAATGCTTGAAAATTTTATGTCTTTTATGTGAAATAATTTTGATCTCATAAGATGTAATTTTTTAATTAAAAAAATGAACACCCTGGTAATGGAGCAATAGAATAATGAAAAAAAAATACATGGATAGATATTCATAATACCAGTAACCTCAGGTACTCATTTTTTGATATGTTATAAACATCATTTTTTCATTACAACTACATGGGAAGTACATTAGTTAAAATGTATTCTTTAATATATTTTTATTTTTTATTATGGTATATATTTGGTAAGATCCAATTTTCTGGAATCTTATACACTCTTTTAACATTTCAAACAGAAATAATTGCATAGTATTTGACTTTAAGAAGTATAATCAAAGCACTCTATTCAGACACTTATTTGAAAAGTTTTCCATTAGGCTCTTACTAAAATAAACAAACACAGCTTAAATTTTAAGACTTTCAAGTAATAGCAGCTTAGTTTGCTGTTTCTATATTTTAAAAGGATTAAGAATGCTCATTCAATGTAAATCTAAAAGTCTGTTTAAAAGTATTAATGCATAAATATAATATTGTGGCATCAAGTGTATCACACATAGTATAAATCAGAACGGCGTTTAAAGACTTTACTTTTAAAAAGTCTTCAAAGGAAAAAGATTTATAGAAAATGTTTCTTAAATGCTTTAATTGATTGTAATGGAAGCTAAAGTTAAAGACCCTTAAAACAAACTCTGGCAATCAATTGTAACAAGAAAGCTTTTTTCATTGGTTATATATACTTTGAACTCGAAGGGTGTTTGTTTAGTGATATTCATTTACATCGGAAGACGAATTTTGTATTTTTTGGGACATTATTTGCCTGCTTAACTTGACCTCACATTCGTTGCACTCGTTATGTCGAAAGCAGAATGATAATTACAAATATAAGTTTTTGTAGGATTCATAATTGTTTGTTTTAATAATTATTTAAACAGAAGGTAGTATTATTCCTTTTCCTGTTAGTCTTCCGAATGTTTTTGATCCAAAATATCGCGCAATAGAGGGTTTAAGGCAAAACCTATAAAAATAAGTATGTTTGTAACAGTAACGTCTCTAAAAACTATTTATCAACGCTACACAAATAAAAATATTGGGACAAAATTGAACCGGAATACAAGAACTTTCTATCTGCCACCACTATCCGGAGCGTTGATTTAATGCTTTTGAGGTGTATCAAAGTTCTTGTTACGCCACAACATTGGTAAGTTACCATTCCAAATAGTGGTGGCATCTAGAAAATTCTAGTCTTTTTATGGAAAAGACATTTGACTGCTTAAAAAGGAAGGAAAGAATAAGTCCTATACTTTTGTTCAAATTTTTTAATTTCTATTTTTACTTCCAAATGTTAAAGGGTAGCAGACTTAGACGATTTATTTTATCTAAATTGTTAAGTAAAAACACATTCATTTGTCCAAGATCAATTATATTAACAAAGGCTTCACAACAATCATTAAATTAATCCTGAAAAATTACTTTGATCCAAGATCGATTATATCTATAATAACTTTAGTACTCAGACTTATTGCTTTGCCGTGAGGCAAATATTAAATATACACTCTAAGGAGTGCATTCAATTAAAGTTTAAATACCGAAATAAAATACACTCAAAGACTCAAATGAATAATCCAGATATCCAGTCTCAAGTTTTAAAAGTTTCACATTTTATTAAAATTTAGAGTAAAAGAAACTCAAGTTGCCCCACTTACCTCTGTAATTTAGTTGAGATGAAAGAGAAAATAACACTATAATCCTTACTTAACTGCTCTTTTTATTTGTTTTCGATTCTCACAAATACATAGTTATATTTAGGAGTTACTTAAGTTTTAACTTTATCTAAGTTACTTAAATCTTTTTAAATTCTTTTCTCTGTATTTGTTTATTGATATTTAGTAGTATTGTTTAAATAAATTGGCGTTCTTTGCAACATAATTTTGTGTTATTATATATTTTTTTAAAGCAAAACAATGCTCGGGGAAAAACCTGTATTTAATCAAGCTTATTTGTTTACTGTTAAAAGAAACATAATAGGTGTTTTTAAATATGCCATTAAAAATTTCGAGAAACATTTAGCAACCACGTAGTAATACACGAGCTTGCTATTCCTGCTTCTGATTGTTACGCTATTGAAACGCTTTTTACATGCAAATACTTAAATGAGTTGTTGGTCGATGCTTATTTACACTTAATCTGTGTTTTTCTCATTATTCACAATTGAAGCTTAATTTTACAAAATTTCAATTACTTAGCAACCACAATAAGAGTTTTTAAATGAACAAAAACAAAGACCAGCTGTTGACGAAAACAAACGAACTCAGTTTAATGCAACCTCAAGACTTCGGCAAAGCTCTATGAATGCACATCCAATAGAAAAATAACTGAGTTAGTTTCAACAAAGTGTAAGTGTCAGTTTAAAAAAAAAGCAAGTTTCAAATTTTAAGAACAAGTTTAAACGTGTCATGTTATGTTTTAAAGAAACAAAGTTAAAATAGTTATTTCTACTTAAAGCTATCTAGAAAAAATATTATTTTCTAACTTTACTGCAATTTATTTGTATAGGATATACGCCTATATTGTTGCTGTTGTTAAACCCATTTTTTTTAAAACCAAAATGGCTTGGTGGTTGAATCTAGGCACGGTGTATTCAATTTTGACTGGAAAAGCTCTCCCAAAAACAAACGCAGGTGGAAATTTCGACGTCACCTTTCGGAGTGTCTTTGTTCCGAATATTTAGAAGCCTGATCTCGAAACCTGTTCGCAACCATCTAGTTTACAGCTGGCTATATTTTTATGGTTAAGAAGATATTCGGCAGTCGGAAAAGTGACGTCAAACTTTACGTTCTTTACGGTTTTGGAGAGCTTCTCTGGTCTTGTAAGTTGAGTAATCCGGGGTCGAGATGTTTTGACATATGCATTTGGAAGTCGTTTGTAAGATGAATCAAAAATAATCCTTTGTCTAATCAAGCCTCGTGTAACAAAATAAAATTGTTATCCAATGTACCAAAATCTGCTAAGTACTGGTTACTATTTTGTGTAACCAAGCGGCAGCAATGTCCCTGAATTCCCCCGCAAGCCATGATTCTGATGTTTACAAAGAAGGAGTTTCGCGGATTATATCCTAGTGCGATGCGTGGCATGAAGTTGACAGCTATGGCAATATCAATTTTGCAAGCTTCTCATACCCTACACTTTCCTCAAAGAAAAAGGTGTGGTTTGACAAAGTTTTTTTTTTTTATATTTCTGGAAAGGGTTAGGAAGATAAGTTTAGGAAACGTAACCCTTGATTTCGATTTCAAGCATCTGATTGATAGACCCCAAGCTCAGAAAATATGCATCTTAAAACTTAACACTGATAATCTAACGCATTGGGTACGTATGAATGTATGCATCTGTAAAAATAACTAGCTTCTTGTAAAGGAGATTTTTCGTTGAATTTATAACTAACTACAGAATCCGTTTATAGAAGACTAATCTGTAACGCTGTATTCAATTTAAGAAACGGATCGTATGAAGTCCCCTAACTGTTCCCTTTATTTTTACAAACATAAATGCAAACGCCTAACAGCAACACCTATGTCCAATAACAATTGTTTGGCGAAACCCAGCATTTTTATAATACAATTTTAAATTCTTTACAGATGTAGTATTAACTACCTTAATAGGTCAACTAGCTGTTCGTTCATTTATCGTCTTTTTTACAAGTAGTGTTTTTAAAAGTCAATCTAAAATAATATTTCATTTCATTGAAATTTCTCTCTTTGAAATAAGGTAAAATCACGTTGTTATAGATTATTTATTGACTGAAAAATTTGATTAAACCCTCTTAAACTGAATAGAAGTACAAAGATGATACACAAAACGTGTCTGAAAATTCTAAATGAACTTACGTCAGTCGAGTGCATAACATGCGGTGAAGTACTTTTAAAATGAATAAGGCCAACCAATAAAAAAGGCCTCCGACGTAGTTTTTTTAAAACTCCACAGAACGCAATATGGAACTATCAAAACACTTGCATTAATATTGTAATTTTTTTAATCAGTTAGATATGTTATTATTTACTTCTGACTGAATACAAATTGAACAATATTTGTTAAATGTATATGATTAATATAAATTTATTTATTTATGAGTTAATAATGGCGACTTGTAGATACAGTAAAGTAGTTTTTTTCTGGTAGTATTTAAATCGAAATTTTGGCGTAATCCCGATAATGTTGTAAAACGATGTTTGAATGTTTTGTATCTTTGTATCCCCTCTACATCATCTCTTTTCTCAAGTAATCCTACATCTTAGAATAATTGTTACTCAAAACTTAAGTGTCAAATACCCTTTTGACAAAGTAATCAGTCGAAATGTCTTTCGGAAACAAATTTTAAACTGATAAGAGATTTTAAGGGTGTTTTTGAAAACATGTTTTTTTGCTGATCTCTTTTAGGACAAGGTAAAAAAATATGATTCGCGTTATTAAATCAGAAATATTTGAGGATAGAGGTTTCTATTTTGTACAAATCTTTTGAAATGTTTTTGATACGAAACTTTTTATTGAAAAAATTTGGTCATTATATGGGGAGATATTTTGCATTTTAAAATGTATGGACGATTTTTTGATGAACTTAGATAGTGAAAATATTTTTATTTTATTTTAAGAGTTAGAGGGAGTAGGATTATTAGTTTTAAAGTAAAAGTTTAAGGAGGGGAGACTGGAGATAGTGCCAACTGGCAGTAGTTGTCTGGCACTTTTGTAATGTTTACTGGCACTTTTTGCAATATTTATACATTTTCTAGTATTCTTTCTCTTTTTGAAGTTTACAATAAAATGAACATAAAGATATAAAAACAGGTTTGCTGATACCCTAAATATTTTAAAAATAGTTCGAAAATTTGCCCTATCCATTTTTGAGAGCGTGGGAGATGTTTCCCTGAAACGCATATGCGTTCTCCAGCTTTACGTGCTTGAATTTAACTAATGCTTACATTGAAAATGTCTATTCACTTTTTGAAAAATTAGTAATGCTAGTTTTTAGATAGAAGTGTAAGGACGGCAATCATACTTTGTTTACTTAAAAATAAATAAAAGTAAAAAATAAAGATAATAATAAAAAAAGAAAACATACAAAGCTATCCCCGTTTTCCCCTGCTAAAATTCAGATTTAGTGATATTTTTGATTACTAGTATGAAATTAATAAAATATTATGCCATAAGTTATTTGCGCCTAAAAGCCTTTAGCATATGTTTCAAATATAACGAAAAGCACCACCTTTACTGAAAAAACGATATAATTAGTAGTGCAAACTCATATATTTTCATTAAATAAAACTTACAAAATCGTAGGCACCAATTTTTTTTAATAAGATAGTATTTTTTGGATTTTTATAAATGGCCTCAAGATATCCAAAGGAAAAAATATTTTATGCATGATAGTTTTTAGAACATTTTAAAAACAAACTGCAGATCTTAATTAAGACTTAATAAAGGCATTTTTTCAATATTTTACAGCACGAACCTCTTGAAAACTATATTTCTGTCCAAAGCTTAATTAAATTTATATTCATTAAAAATGTGTAGTGATAAGAAGCACTGAAGACCAATGTTTTTATATTGATAATTTAATATTAAAAAAATTAATTTAACAATTCTATGAAAAAAGGTATGATAAATATACTTCTGAGAAATTTTCTAAGAGTTATAGAAAATTTGATTTAGATTTGTTTAGAAGGTAAATCAATAGATATAATCTTAAACATAATTAAATTTATTTATTGCATTATGATTTTTTACATACTTCAAAAATTAAGTTATTTATGTTATGTGTTAAAGTTGCTAGAAATTCTTTTGCTAGATGATTTTTTTCAGTTTTTTTCAGCAGTTTAAATTTATTTTACATTATCCTTAATATCTTTTTGAATGAATTGAAAATTGAACAATAATCACAAAAACTAACTGGGGAAAATGTAAGATTTTAAAATACCTGTGAACACTCTTTGAAATGCCCATTGTAATTTACAGAGCTAATTTTAAAGCACTAACGATTGCTAAATTTAATTATATGTATATAACTGTTGACATAAAAATATATTTATATATATTATAATTATTTTTTTCTTCGCTGTATTCTGAATTACAATTATTGCATTAATAAATATATGATCGTTTTGTGTTTATCAATGGATCATAAATTACATTTAAAATAAAGCGATGAAACTGAAATTATGCGTAATTTTTATTTATTTTTAAAGCAGCAGTGGTTGTACTTTTCTTTTTGAATCTATTGGGGAGATGAGAGTTAGTGAGTAAAGCTTCTTTGAGAATGTTCGCATTGTCAAAAGTCACACGAAGGAAATTACTGTAATACGGGGCGAATTTCGATTTTACCCAACGGAAGAATTCTCCAATAGTAAAAAAATTACTTCTGAGAGTGCACAGTGATAGGCGGCAATGTTATACTACGAAAAAAATTAACAGTATCGTTGAATGTAATACGGACTGTTAAAGAACTAATCTCTAAAAACAAATTTAGTTTTAATTCATTGTTTTGCAAATGTAACTTTTTCGGAAGAGAATGATAATATAAATTTTGCTTCAGATAAAACACCTTTTAAATACAAACTATCCATTCTAGCAAAGCTTATGTTCATAAAAATGTCCCATTCACATATAAAATAAACTAGCATTTCACTCACATCACCAAGATAAATTACGGCTCTTATAACACCTCCGCAACTACATGCAAGGAGATAAAGCGAACAACAGAGCCAAGCGATCGTTAAATCCTTCCACAAGTATAAAAAAGCCCATTGAAATGAATGCCCAGCCCTATCACTGGCAGTAGACCGCTCGCCACATCACTCATATTTTCTTTCCCGAGTTATCTCGGGCATTGGGCACACTCAGCAATTCTGAGTGATACCGCCTCCTCCTCAAAACAAGTTATTAACACCCTCTGTACAGCGTTACGCCTCGCCTCCCGCAAACGGATAACACGTCAAAGAAAAGCACAGATAGGCCTAAGGACTGGCGGGGAGGTGAAGAATTCATGGTTCTTTTTTCCATGTTCTCTATTATAAAAAGCGTTGACTCACCAAAAAATATCCCTAGTATGCGAAATATTTTGTTTTAAATTAAGAGGACTTACATAAGTATTCGAAGGCGATGAAGTTTTGTTGAAAACCCCCAAACTAATTTTACTCACATTTACCTTGGATTTAAAATATAATAACCCTAAAAATACCCCTAATATGCGAAATATTTTGTTTGAAATTAAGAGGACTTACATAAGTATTCGAAGGCGATGAAGTTTTGTTGAAAACTCCTCGACTAATTTTACCCACATTTACCTTGGATTTAAAATATCTTCACTATTATAAAGCGCTGACTCACCAAATGTACTCGTAACATACAAGCTTTGTTTTAAATTAAACGGACTTACATACGTATTCAAAGGCTCTATGTTTTGTAAAAAAACCCAACAACTTATATTTCTACTCGCATTTAACTCGGAGGTAAAGTACATTTCCTATCATAAACAAAAATACCACTATAGATCGAATGCTTTTGTTTTTAATTAAACGTTCTTATATATATCCTAAGGCGACCATTTTTGTCTTATGAAAGGTCAATGTTACCATGGATATGAAAATTGGAATAGAAGTAAACTCTGTAAAAAATCACGTGAGTTTTATTAAGTTTAAAGGGAATTAATACATTTGATGGTGACCGAGTTTTGTTGAAATAACGAGTTTTGTTGAATATTGTTACTCACATTTGATTAGTAAATGAAAGTAATTCAATACCTTAAAAGTCACAAGTCATTTTATATAGGCAATTTTATATTAACCGTCGTTGTGAAGGTAATCCTTCTTAGCACTTCGCGTGGTTTTGTTAGCTATGATTTGAAGGGGAAGGAATCGCTGAAAACTTTTATTCTCTTTTAGTTTGCATTGAAATGGTGAAGCAGCCCGTCGGTCCCCTTAAAATCAAAAGTTAAGTTCCATCTGTCAGATCTCAAAAAATATATATTAAAATAATATGAGAAACTTTCTTTAAGGTTAATATTCTGAAGAAAATTTATTTTTTGTAACATAAACCAGTTTGTAATGACGTCTTAAAATTTAGCACTATGTTCTTTGATTATTTATTGTTTGTTTATTAAAAAAGCTGCTCAGCGTTTCATTATTTTTGCAAAAAAATCTTGTTAATTTAATTAAAATTTCTTCACTTATTTAAGCAGTTTGAGGTTCTTTTTATGTTTTGCTATTGCTAAATATTTAAAAAAATTCAACAGGAAAAAATTCCATTTCATTCTTTCAGAAATTCTTTAAGAAATTATTTACTTGGAGTAAAAATGAAGGCAAATCAATATAATGAGTTAGTTCAATTAATAAATTAACATGAATGGCATGAAAACTAGATGGTTGCATTTAACTTTGTGTTTTACACAATTTAAAGATCTTAAAATAGTACTAGGAAATTTTAAATTGTTGTAGCTTACAGACAGAAACGCAAGAAGCATCATAAGGTTGTATACGCATCAGTGGATATATTCTTTTACTTATAAAATAGAACTTGATTTAAAAAAATAAGAACCGAATCAAAAAATATATAATCTCTCTAAGTAACCAGCCTTGCCCTGCGAGGTAGAGAAAAGGAATGGTGCAAGCCACCAGAGGACTGATAGGCAGCCAGCCGAAAGAGAGAGTCGCATTACCACGACTATCTATCAAGATTTAGTGCGGTCAATGCACTGCGAAGATGGTCCGTGGTCACCCCAAATTCCGAAGGAGATTTTCCTCGGATTTGAACTTGAGTCTTCTGGAATGAACTGTTGAGAATCTCTTGTGGATTGGTCAAGAAAGTCTTTGTAATTAGTTGTTTCCTTGGTTTAAGTTTAGCCGTTCTTACAGTTACGTTCATAAATTCAAGAAAGTATACGTAATGTACACTCTTAAAACAAACACTCCCAATTTACCTCAGTCTGAGTGGATTTCACTCCTCCAGACTGGAAAATGCACTTCTCCTTTTGGAGTGGATCCTTTGTGTGTTAAACCTCCGACAGGATCACTCCAAACGAGTGATTTTAACTCAGTCTGAGAAAATATGCATGCCTTTAGGGTGTCGAAAAAGCACTTCTCCAACTGGAGTGGATTTCACTCTTTTGTTTTAAGAGTATAGCCAAATCTACACCTATAAACAAACTTCCTTCCATTTTTTTTAATCGATCAAAGTTGAAATTAAAATTCTATGACCTATACGAAATCTCTGTTTAAATAATTCGCCTAAATTGTTGCGATAAAACAAATAAAATATATTTTAATTTTTAAGACGCGGAATGTTTTGCTAAAGTTTGTTACTAAAAATGTTATATGCAAACTATTAAGATCTTTAAGGAGTAAGTTTTGGAGTCGATTTATATCTTACGGTACATACGAAGTTGAGCAGTTAAAGTGTTAGGTTGTAAGGTTTCTCCGATAAAATCGATAACGTAATCTGGATAGTTTGTTACACTGTACGACAAAACCAAAGAAAGGAAAAAAAGTCTCACCATCTGGCAATACCAAAGCTGCCCAGTGCACTGAGTCACCACCGAGTAGTTCTGGGAACGTGCCATCCAGATAACGGCTATGCTCCGGGTATTTATCCACTGAACTGAAGTGAAATAATAGTCCCTGTAAAAGAAGAACGCTATAGACAATGGTGGTGGAGTGATACAAAGTAACATTAAAAGTGCCATTTGAACTTTACTTTGACCAAAGAGTAATTTAATAGCTATTAGAGATATAACTTAAAATTGCAGAATAGTATAAGAAAACGATTTATTTCTGTATGTTATATGTTGAGCAATTTTCAAGAAGGAATTTAGTTTTATAATGCTTTTAGTGAAGTTATGTGCTTGTAAATCGGCACTTTATTTTCTTCATTTTTCAAAGCTATTGCAATAAATGCAATAGCAAGCTTATTACTTACATGGGATAAATTTGTGCTATAAGTAATAAATATCGCTTTTGGATCTATATAAAACTTTTATGTTACATTTTAGTGCTTGTGAAATTAACTTAAAATTTAAATTAGCATAATTAACACAATTAATTATCCATGGAAAAATAAAAAAGAATCCAAATACTTGAAGCAAATGTTCATATTGCAACTGTAATTGAAACAAATGTCCATATTACAACTGCCATTATCGATTGTCAATTAATAACCAAGATCTAAAGGGTAATTTGGCAACTCGATACTAAACGTTAAAACCCCATCCAGAAACCTGACTCGTTCGAATAGGGTCACAAAACTTAGTTTCCAAATAGCACTACATAATGCTCTGACTCCAATTGATAGAACAGTGAGTCAGGAATTTAATGGTTGATTTCTGTTGAATTGTCTATTCTGGCTAAAGTTGTCCTCGTTATCTGGAGGGGATGGAATCTGATGCCAAAGGAAGGGGATAATTATGTGAATATAATTGATGTTCTAAATTATATGTATTTATGGAACATTATTCAGTGAGTCGAATTTAAAGAATGATAGAGCACAAATGGTTTGGATATGTGGGACCACAGGGCTTCAGCTTATTTAGCGTTGTGTAATTAAATTGTTAGGATCGGAGTTTCTGGTGGGTACGTATTATGATTGAGGTTTTTGTAAATATTTAATTCAGCTGGAGTAATTAGACACTTATTAAAAGTGCTATTATAAAATTATCAATCCATTTTTGTCCTTACTTAATGTAGACTAAGCTTTAAAAAATATTTATCACAAAATTAAACTGTCATTTGAATTAACAACGAACACACTTCTCAAGGCTTAATATCCACCCGATCATTCAAATAAGACTTAAGATATTTGGTAGTTTCAATCGTTTTAATTTCATATTTTTATATTGTCTCTTTAATCTTTCTAAGTTAATCTCAAATGTTGCTTTAAATGGTTGTAATTGCAAGGACTGATAGTACATATTTGAATATAATTAAAAACTTTGATTTTTTAAAACTTATGTTTTATTCACGTGTGTAACGCTAATAAAGACAAATTTAACTTGACTAAAATTAACTACTGGTTTTAACATTTGTTTTAACTTTTTTTTACAGTTCCATAATCTAAATTACTAAAATGATAATTTAGTTTAGTAGATATAAATCGATTTATATAATTTTTTTTCTATAAAATCAGTGTGAATGATTTCCTTACATTGTAAAAAACCTGTTGTTTTTACAGTTAAAACTGTTTTTTTAAAAACAGTTTATAACTGTTTTTATCTTCGTTAACATGACGTCACACTCCCAACCCATCAAATGCACCTGCCCCTCGGGTAAATTTGAAGACATGAAGAGTGACGTGATTAAGATCATCGTTCTGATTAATTCTAGTGTATTGGGTTCTGTACCGTTAATGTTTATTAACAAAACCTTTTTGATTAATTGTATTAACTGTATTTAACCGTGTGGTGGTCAGCACAAATACCCAATACTAGCCCTCGCTACCGAGGCATTAATTTGTCGCAAACGGTTCAGTATTAGGCTTGCACACGAGATGTTCCTGGATCGAAATCGGGCAAGGTCCAAGGACCTCTTCCAGGAACCTCACTGAGCGAATACTGAACCGCGTCTGAGACAAAGTAATTACTTGGCCGCGAGGGCTAGCATTGGGTATTTTATTTTAGCAGGGTTGAAACTGTTAAATAAACAGGGAAAATCCGGAAATTCGATAGGGAAAAACTAAATAGGTTCAATTAATCCCCCCCACCTGCTAAATAGCAGCAACAGTTAAAATTAACAGTTTTTCCCTGTTAAAATTACAGATTTCATGTAAAAAAATTACAGCTTTAAACTGTAGAAAACAGTTATTAACTGGCGTCAAAGCTGTCAGTTTTGAACTGTAAAAACAACAGGTATTTTAACAGTGAATAAGATGACCAGGGTTGACTCTTTTGTCTATTGATTGGGGGTACTATATTTTAAATATAAATTTAATTACTATTGTTTGGGGTTATTGACATATATTAACATGCAGATTAAGAAGATTCACATCTGTACTTTTCAAGGGTTCTTTTTTATGAGCCTTTACATGGATAAAATTAATTTTTAATTGAAAAAAGACACAGATTTTTTTGAACAATTGCTATTTCCTGTTGTGGCTATTGGTTAACAGAAAAATGAGGTAGAAAAATATAATTAAAATTTTCCTTTCTAAATATCTCAACTTTTTGAACATATAAAAAATGAAGATATGCACACATTTATAACTTTTTTTATTATGTGTCGTAAAAAAGAAGCATAATAAGAGCTGCCGAACGTTAATGCAGTCGAAACACTCAATTTTCAAAAGACGACTAATGCTTCCTCCATCCATTACAATGCTTAAGATCTCAAAATATTGTTACCAAATGAATGGTGGTCCTCATCATCATCGATGATAAATGCACTCTGGACAGACAATGAGAATGAAAGTAGCTGTGCGAGCCATAAGAAATAATGTCCTTCGGTTCGGAAGTAAAGGAGTTTATGAAAGTAAACCTCCAGAAAATAGAGTTTGGATGTTACAGTTCTTTTTGGTGAACGTTATAATAGCAAACCTTCACTCAAGTTTTTACTATATCTCTCAATTACTTAAACTTTCATGCAAATAATATGCAATTCATTTCATGCAAATAATAAAATTTTTATAACTAATTGCATCAAATAGCTAAGATTTTCAAATGATACCAGTTTTTTTAGATTAATTTTTATAACTATAACGCCAAGTAGTGTTTATTAGAAATGTGATCGAAATAGAGAAGAGGAGCATATGCTGAATTTCCATAGATCTAGGCAGTATACACACGGATTCAATGTGAACTGATTGTTATAGCATCTATTAATATCGTAATAGGAAACAGATGTTATGACCATTATTCGGCTTAGTAATTAAGTTACGAATCAATGCATCAAATTTTCTTATGTGAGGTCAAATCAGAGAAATACTGCCTAGTTGAAGAAAATAACCATTATAATTATCCTGAAATGTTACCAGACATCCTACTGTTCACCTAGAAGTTTAGTTAATATACTATTTCGAATTCCTCACTAAATCGAGTTCAAAGACGATAAATTGGGAGACAAATTTTATTTGTACATGGATTAACTTGATTTTGCTATGTTTTTAGTATTCTGCTCTGTATCAGGATATGAAAAAAGGCGGGATATTGTTAGAAGGATTAACCAAGGTTCATTGTAAATAAAAAATATACAAGACGAAAAAAAACCACTCCTTCCAGCTCATTTGACAAAACACAAGTAAAAGAACAAACCATTTCTATTGTTATATCCGCAGCAGAGTAGAGAATTAAGAAACGGGATAGAGCGAGAAAAAAATTAAGTTCCTGTCTCAGACACGTCTATGAGCTCCAAATTAATGATGTCTTTCACGTCACCCCTCGAGTGAAAAAGAACAGCTTTATATAAGATTTATCGAATTTTTTTGTGTGGCAAAGATGCGCAGGATAAAGAAAAGAAATCGAGGAAAAAAACTTTGCATACAGAAGACATCCTGAGAAGAGGTTTTTATCATTTTTAGATTCTTCTACGAATCGGTAGTAGGAATGTTCTTTCATTGAACGATATGAAAAGATGAAAGGCTTTGAGTCAGAAAATAGTAACTTGTGAACAGACTTACGCCACCAGACTTATAAAAACTATATCTTAAAATTGTATAAATAAGTAATATGATTCGAGGTATAGTGGGGTAATTTTTTCTTTGGGTTATTTCATTCTGGTTTTAAACTCTTCAAATTCTACAGTGCTAAAAGTAGCGGCCTTACTCCCGCTTCCGTTTGATGGTTCAGAGAAAAAGCGCCGAAGAAGGGACAAGATGCAAGCAAATGAAAATTTGGAGCCTGAAGGGTGTGAGAAATATTTTGCGTCTGCTTGAGACGTTTGGAATGCCTGAAGAATGTTCTTTTTAAAATCTGTAAAGGTCTTTAAAAGTTGTTTTCCCCTTATGCTTTTACCGAATAAAAAGTTGAACTTTTTATGAAACTTATAAAAATTTAGTTAGTAGATTTTCTTTTCGTTTAATAAAAAATAGTTTGGCTTAAAACACACAGAAATTTAGTATGAGTTTTATAGTTATTTGTATAATACAACTAGCTTTTATAATTGAGCAAAAGGCAATTTAAATACATTTCCATCAAAATTTTAAAACCCATCAACTAACTGAAACTAAGTGTAAGAAATCATAAAAAAGAAACTGCTAAAAGAATTAAAAATATTACATTAGTAGTAAATACAATTTTATGTCAGAAGTAGATTAACATTAGTTTTTTTACTACTACCCTATAATATTACTAGCTACATCTAAAATAACTTTTAAATAACTATTTTGCATATTTATTTGAATGATTAAAAGACCACAATTTACACATTTTCTTAAATTTGTCATACAATGTTTTTTTTACTAAGCTTGCATATCAATGACCTACAAATGAGTTTGATAGCTATTTGAGTTTCTCACCTTCAGTTATTATTGGACTTTTTTTAAGTGTCAGGACTAACTGAATACCAAATAAACAATGATTCTGGTGGTGACATATGACTATGGCTTTATAAACTAATCCGCCAATAAACGACCCCTAAAAGTTATTTAAAACATCTGACCACTTGGAAAACTTACCCAATAAAAAAATTTAGCAAACTCTTCGCTACTTTTATGCACATAGACACAAGTGCTAAATACATGGACGTTTTTGTAGGTGAAACTTCAAAAATAATGGTAAATTTGACATCACTTCGCTACCGTGTATCTATTAAATGTTATAAAAATTTGTAGAAACTCCCTTAATATTTAAAGTGTTTTCAAATCGAAATGTGTGGTGTAAATTTCGTCACTTGGGGTTAAACTTCAGTTACCTTTTAAAAAGTAATTTATCTTAAGTGTTTATCGATTAATTTGAAAGTACTTGTTATGTCATATCATAAACTTATGTTATGGTTGAGTGATAGAATTATGCATATTAAAATTAATGCTTTTACTGGTGTCTCTTGTCCCTTAGTTTAGTTATATTATTAAACATATCTTAATTTAAAAAAAAGTTAAATTTTTGTTTTATATCAAGTTAAATAATATTTTTTATTCAAAAAGGTTGTGCACAATATGTTCTGAATTAAAAAGGTGTAAATTCAATTTCAATTTATTATAAGGCGTTTTTAAGTGCATTAGTTTTGTTAAATTACATTTAACTATAAAAATTTTGTAACCTTTTTCAATGAAAATCATTTTACTTTTGATAGTTCTATTTGCCGAACTTTCTCTCAGTTAATTAAAAAAATAAATTTTTTCCATTAACTGTCTTAAACCAACTATTTTGCGAATTTTCTTTCCAAACTTCATAAGACAATGTAAGTTTGCATTTTACGACAGGCCATGAAACTGAATAAAAAGCTGCTATACTGGAAATATAAGAAATCTGAGAGCTCTTTTTTCGATCCTTAATACCTTCAATAAACTCTAATTTTCTAAAAATAAATTTTGGAGAGACCACAAAAAGAAAAATATCCTTAAAAAGTCACTATTTACCAGTGTGTGCAAAGATTTTCCGAAAGTCTTTTGGGAAACATTTGCAAATGAGACATCCTTGCTATGCCCCTTCCCCACTCATAGTTTGGAATGGTGCCAACTGTCATAAAGAGGCAAAATATAAGCATTTCTCTATGGAATTATCTAGAAACAGCCTGTTGTACTTGGGATTGGTTTTTTGCAAAGGGTAAATATATGATTTATTACTTACATGCTATTGGCTTGGCAGTGTTGCATGCGACATTTTGTAACTGAGAAATGCACTTTATATAATGTTTCATGAGATTGGCTCTATTTAGCTGTGTTTTAAGGTGACAGATCAGTGACGAGATTGAGGCTCATGTTCTTTATTCTAACTATAATAAAAAACGAACTTTTTGTGTACTTTTATATAAAACCTAAAAAGCACTTACTAAAAACAGCGTAACGAGTTTAAAATAAAAATAAAAACCATAATAAGACATCGATGGATGAAAATGAATCAAAATACAATTGTTTTCTTAAAACACCTGCTGAACCTGTAAGAATTTTTTGTGAATAATTACAAAAATATACTCTTAAAATTAAAAAAAAAATTTATTTTATCTAATTAAAGATATAATTAGAAAATCGTTTATATTTTTGTACATTCGGCAAAATAAATTAAATATCGAAATCACCAATTTGTCAAGTGAACTGATCGCCATTAATGAGAGCATTGACTCGATTCTCTCCTTCCCTGGTTCTTCTCCGGTCTGGATCCTGTCTGACAGCCAAAGCTCCATCCATTACCTTTCTAACTGGCTAAAGGTGCGAGATAGTACTGGTATGGCAATTGTTAGCAAACTCAAACATCTTTCATCATTCAGAGAGGTTCATTTTCAATGGATACCTTCTCACGTCGATATTTATAGTAACGAGACGGCAGACTTATTGGCTAAAGATGGTTGTAATGAACCGCTTTACACCTCTGATTTGCTGACCCACTCTGAGTTCTTTTCGAGGGCTATGAGTTTTCATAATGCCTCTTGGAACATTCCTTCAGAGCACCACTGGTACCAAGGTAAGCGACACGGAGAGGCTTTATTCCTAAAGTGCTGCAGAAGCAACCAAACGGCCATTACGAGATTTAAAAGTGGACACATTAGATCTCTGTGTTACACCAATGGGAAGAAGACCATTCCTATCTGCCAGAAGTGTTCCAGCAAACAGGCGGCACCTGACCACATACTGGACTGTCTGGGACTTTCCAGACTCGACCTTTACGAAAATCCTGTCATGATCCTGGACTTTTTGCGAGTGACTAACATCATGGACCTGGTTTAGCTCTGCTAAACCTAGGAGATGAGCAACAACAACACCAATTTGTCATGCAGAAATATTAGTAAGAATCAAATACTAATATAGATAAATTCGGTTTTGATGTGTTTAAAAAGCCACGAGGAACTTAGGTAGCAGTTACTAGTGAAAACTACTTAAAAAACTATTTAGATTCTAATAAATAAAAGTTAATTTAAAATAAATAGTAAGATTAATCGTATAAAAAATAATCGTACTTATTTTTAGAAAAAAAATTAGTTACATTTTTACCAACCCAATGGAATTGTCCAAGGAATATCAGATTTCAGAAATCGATTCAAGAAAAAAAAATTGTATTAAAAGCAACAAAACTTTTCATATGGGATGGGGTTATATCAATAAAAAGATTTTTGTTGAGAATTTTGATGAAATACATGTTTATAAATAAAGTTTCGCGATTAGTTTATTTTTATATTGTTATTCTTTGTGAATATAAATCTTACTATAGTGGTAAAAAAATGATGACTGTTGAACCAATTTTGTTAGCGTAAAGATTTAGATTTTTCTTTATTTTATGCACCAGTATTTCTATCAATAAACATAACGTTCAAAAATTTAAAAATAATATATTTTTATTGATGTTCTACTTTTTTGCACTTGTAATTATACTTTTTCACTTACAATTAGTTTTAAGAGATCCTCTCTTAAAATAAACCTAATTCTGATGTTCTGAAAAGATATTGAATTGATTAAAATTTAATATAAAATTTATAAAGAGAAAATAACCATAAATTTTTTGTCAAATTTAGTCATTCTGAAGAAAAAATTTCTGATTTTTACGATTTGAAATCAATTTGCCTGATTATTTTCCTTGATTTTTTAGAAAGCAACTAGAAAAAACGAAGTTTAAGTAAAAAGCAGGTTGAAATAATATCTATGCACTGTATTAATATTCACATTTATTAATTGTTATTATTTATTTCTGCATTATTGTTAGTTCGCTTTAAAATTAATGCGTTCAAAAATAAATATACTTGTTACAAACTAGCCACGCAAGAATATTAATCTCAATGCCCTTTTGAGGAATATTTAGTTATATTTAAAGTTATAATTTTGAAATGCGCAAGTTTTTAATTTTTTTCATGTGACTAAAGTCACATTTATAAAATGATGTAAAATAATCAAAGCATAATTTTACGCTCTGATTTATCAGATAGAAAAAACAACAATAAGTAATCAATGATGATGAAATTACCTAATAATATTATTTAAAACTAACATCTGAATGCTGTTTTTTTCAACGCACATGCTTCAGTGCCATATTAAAGAATTTTAGTAATACAAATACTTTGTTTCATCTTCCATTAATGTACCTGATATGTTCAACTAATGTACAAATTTGTTTTCCGTAACAATGTTTCATGGTGCCAGTAATTAATACCAGTTTTTATTAATATTCACGAGATGTTCTTCAAACTATTCTTTGTTGGAAAGCTTCTATCTATTTCGACTAATTATAAGGCAAACTTCCCTAAAAATTATGCGCCTTCCCCAATAAATTCTGTTAAATAAGTTCCTACTGTGCACAATCCATCACAGCATAACCCCACCGGGCAACTAATGCAGACAGATTTCACCGTCATCAGTTCCTTTACGAATTCAAAGCTGTGGCATTGTTATATGTAATCACTGTTTCCAGAGTTTACGAATTTGGGTGAAATAAATTACACCTTGATCTTATGGCTAACGCAGCAGGTATTTAAATAAATGCAATCCTTACAGCACGTAGCACATTTCCCAAGGATGGCTCAAACAATGATTTAAGAATGAAATGAACTTAGTGTTACTTGGGCATTTAATGATGGTGTTTAAAGGTTACGAGTGAAGTTCTTTTCGAAGTTCCTAGTTTCTTACGCAATCATTCAACTACCAATAATTATTAGAGGAAAAATGTAAATTGATTTGTACCAGAGCAGCATATCGATTTAATTTTAATTAATCTTATATCAAATCTTAAATCTTGTTAATATTATTAATTATATCTAATTTATCTTACACCAAATTATAACTTTGAACTAATAGTAACTAAGATTAAGGACAATTTTTTTTGCAATATTTTAAGGTAGTTGGTGATTTCGCAAAAAGAATTTTTCTTATTTTTTCTTACTAAAATTGCATTTTACGTGTTTAGTTTTTTCATTTCCCGGACTATTTTCTTCGAAAGTAAAAATTCAAAAAACATTGCGCGTAATTTGTTCTGAAACAATTGTGCTGAATTATTATTTTTATATATTATTATTTTTATGAATACTGCCTTGTATAAAACAGTTACCCATTTGGGACTCTTTCTTTAAATTTTAAAGCCATACTTAAAAATGGCCTATTTTCCTTAATACTCTATAAATGTAGATTAATTAACTTCAATTCGATATCAATTTTTTTTTCATTTAACAATATTTTGAAGGGTTTTTATGGATATGCATGTTTAAATATTTTAATTAAGATTTAATTAAATTACTGTTTTGTATGACCATTTAAATTGAAAGGTTAATAGGTATTGTTAACTAATCGATTAAAAACAGACTAATCATTGAATATTTTGCAAGCAATTTAATACTATTTTTTTAAAAATAGTTAATATTTTTTTATGGGACCAACAAGTTAAATAAAATTTGAAACATATAAAGTCACAATTAAAAAAAATCCTCCTAAAATATGTAAATTTATAAGATCAATGTCCCTCAGCTGTTTTATTTAAATTCAATGATAAAGTTTAAACCAATTTATTTCCTTGCCTTTAAGTTATAATAACTAAAGTGCCCTACTTCCTCTTTGAAGTAAAATTCAAGAGGTGCCATTACTTTAAATATAGATTAAAAAATGAAATCGTTGAATAAATAATTTTCGCGATGAAGTTTATTTTGAATACTTATTTTGATTACAAATAAAATTAAAGTGTTTGCAATTTCTGTGAATTCCCATAACTCATTTTCAGTATTTACGTGTTTTGCTGATCTTTTAAAATTAGGTCCCGACTCTATGTGATAGCTATTTAAATGTACTTTAATGGATTAAAGGGTGATTATTTTGGAGTTTTATTTTATAAATAGCTTAATTAAGTTTTTAGGCTGACTATCACCAACTGTTTCGCAATAGTTGTATTATTTATTCCGAACTATTTTAAAGAAGTATATGCGTGTACTTTATGCATGAAACGAAGTTGTCTTTGCGAATTTAAAAGTTTTTTAAATATTCCACAGCGAATCTACGAAGTAAATAACGTTGCGTATATGTTGTGGCCCTTAATGGTTTCGTTGGTGGTTACGAGCCGACACCTACTCAGGTGTCGGCTCATCACTTGACTGTGGCTCTAAAATAAGACGCCCCTCGCCATAGTCTTCGTACAGCTCTAGTACAACGATAATTAGAACTAAACTGAACTAAATTAAGGGAAGCAAATAAAATAAATTTGTTTTTGTATTTATATTTAGACTGATAAACCATATAGATTGGACATTCATTAGACAAACTTTTGAAAATTCACGATTTCTATTAGAATATGTTTTATCATCAATCGATGTTTTATAGATTTCAATTGGTTTCGCCGGGATTTCTTCTTTTGCTCGTCCCATAGACTTTCATTCGATATCTTTTGGTTAACTAGTTGACACACAACTAGAAGGTAACGACAACTGACACAACCAGACGAAACTTTGATAACTTGTTGGCCCACAACTAGAAGTAGTGGATGTTTATTGAAGAATCCAATGCTTTATATGTCCAGACTAATAAACTTCGTAATCCCCCGATAAATTTTCGTTAAAGACAAATTTGCTAAATATGGTATACAAAAGCAACACTTTCCATATTCTTTAGACAATACTATCTGCAAGAAGTATATGCAGGTAGTATTTAGTAAAGTACTCCCTGTACATCTTTATTCTAGCCTCCATTAGACATCGAATTTCGATATGTTAGAAAGTGTAACTAGATGAATATCCAATAAGATGTCCAAATATATTTATTGAGAAAATGTGATTTCACGTACATCCATTAGATGTTCCAAATGTATAGTCCAATTTAATTTGACACATAGACAACCTACCCATAGGTATCCTAAATAGATTTTAGGGAAGAATAATTAATAGACGTCTAAAACAAGTCTTAGACGCATAATAGATGATGTATAGTAGGCATGGATATCCAATTAATTAAAGTGGCTGTGTAGGTGTATTTCATAATAAACACAATATTTCTGATCATGACTTGTTTTTTTTATGTAAAATAACAACAATTTTTAATGGTCTTTAATTTTTAAATTTGCAATTCTAAATAAATTTTCTATTGAGTAAGTTATTTATATTTATTAAGCCATTTATTTGTTAAAAACTTTTTCTCTAGATTCTAAACATGAGATTTCGGACAAAAGTTACACTTGTATAATTTAATAATAGTCTGCAGTCAGACAATTCCTGCAACTAACTTTGACTTATCACCATCCCCAATTCTTCCAAGGACCCATTTTCTACATTTACTTCTCTATCTTGTCCAAGATTCATTCGGACGTCTCTAACCGAAGTTCATCTTTCGATGTACCACTCGTTCTGGTTCCCTCGTACGTTCAAGAACACTCACCTAACCTTTCTTCTTCTTTTTCTTCCACTTAATTTTCAGGGAGATAAGACAGCGTCATCTCTTTCTTCTTCTTCTTCTATCTTCGCGTTCAGGAATTGTTATTGTTATTTTGCCCATTTCCCAAGTTTGTGACACTTCTTCAGAGGACACGGATTGCACCCAGAAATTCTTTTTTTCCGTCGCTCTTTTAGTAATCGATGAAATCGTATTGTTTCACTTCTTTTCTTTTTAGGCACAGGGAGCTAAGTCTATAGATGACCGGTTTCTGTTTATAATCAATTTCTCTTGCTGAATTTAGATACATGCTCAACTTTTTGTTCAAACTCAAGTTTGAAGTCCAGTGTCGTACCGTAATGGAGTAATACAAATACTAGTATTTCGTAAGATTTTTCTATATTTGGTCTTGATTTATTGCTTATACACTTGATGTAGTTACGAATACATTAAAGTAAAAATATTCTAAGTTTTGAGTTATTTTTTTACGAAGAATTTTCTAAGTTCAAACTTCCTACACAATTTAAGCTTGACAAAAAAGCAGAATATAACGCATCCGAGAACCAAAGAAATTTAAAATGAGTAGCAAAATTGGGAAGATTACACATTTAAATATAGTTTTGTGTGTGATTATAATGTGCTTTAAAGTAATTTAAATCTCTTATATAGTTATCTCTTATATATTATAATCTCTTAGTTAAATTAAAGCAAAAAATCCATTTTAATGTTTTAACTGTTGATTCACGCCGCGTTGATTGTTATCTTCTGAAAATATAATATTTCATAGAAGAATTACCAAGAAAATAATTGAATTGCATACACTAAAATAATATCTTCTCCTTTTACTCCAGATTACTTGCTGAGATAAAATGGAAAGTGCTCTCTCAAATATAGTTGCACCGAACATTTAACTAATGCTTATCTATCTCTCAGAAACAGAGTTTACGACACCGCCTTCCGTAAACCTAAGATTGTATCCAGAAAATTTTAAGTCGTTATTCTCTAAACCTCCGTTCTCATTTTAAAAATCGATTGACTTGCATTGTTTTATTTATGGCCTTCGACTATGTGGAGTAAGACTTAAGCTTTTAAGTGATTGCAAACGTGTTTCTTTCGACTAAGCAGTTGTTTTATTCTTGTACTCGGGAAGTGGTGTGCTTTTAAATTTTTATCTCGGGAAAAAGAAATGGGACGCGAAATGGAAATTTTATACAGTTCTTAGAAATATATGCTTCAGTATAAAACTAGAAGTGTTTTATTGTTCAATCTTGAATGACTAGCAACACTGTAGAATAAAAACTTTTTATTGAGTTTGGGAAGAATATATTTATCGAATAATTAAAAAAAAATATTTCAATGCGTTTAATTTTGTATAAGGATAATAAGAATAAGTAATGAGTAAGTAATACGAAGTTTATCTTTTTCTTATTTGTTTTATAAAAGACCGATTTTTTCTAAAATAAAGGAGAATTAAAAAGTGTAACAAAGAGTTGAAAAACTAGTATCTTCAGTTAGGATCAAATAAAATTAAGCAATAAGTAATGTATAAGAGCAATTTTTACGAAATTACTAAACGAAAAATGTATGTCAAGTGGAAAAAAATCATTAATTAAGCAGCTCATTAAATGCGCCAAAAAAAGAAGAGCATAAAAATGTCCTTGTAAGAAAGGAAATTAATTGTCTAATGATTTTTTATACGACATCTTTTTTGTTTTACTTTGAGTTATGCTTGAGGATTAGTGTTCCATTCTATTTAATGTTTTACCTAATATCCTTTTTAAATGCATTTTTGCATAAATTAAAGAATAAGACGTATTTTTATTTGTAGAAGCGTTACTTTTTCCCTTGCAAAACACCGATAATAACAACGTGTTTCTTAAAAAAACTTCCGAAAATTAAAGTAATTACAATTTATATATTTTGCAAAATTATTTAAAAGGATTGCTTTTCATAAAATATTTTGAGAGTTATTTAATTTTGATAACTGAGAATCTATTTTAACTATTCAAAAGTATAATTTTTTTGACTGTTCAATTATCAATGCAATTAAAAAGTCTTTAAAATGTCATTTTTTTGTGAAGTAAATTTTTCACAATTAAATATTGATACTTAGTAAATAAAAACATTTCTATGAATCAAAACAGTTTGACGAATAATTTTTATGTAGTTGATAAAATAAATTTCTAAAAAGTTATGCAACCTGGATTTAGACATTTATAACTTGATGTCCTAAACATGGAAACAAGTCACTTGTGTTTTAGAAATATTTTGCCATAATCCCAGTTAAAAGAAAGTTAGTTAACAATGTTCTACAATGTATATACCCTGAATATGTATTATGTACCCCTGGAAAGATTTTTTTGACGCATCCACGAAAGTCTCTTTAAATTGATAATTGGATAATCGTTGTCAAGCGACAATGACATACTTCAACCTTTAATAAGGACATTTTCGAGTGACAAAGTAATCTACGAGGAGTCAGAATCGGGACCCATAAACATATTTAACGTGCATCATATACACGATATTGATCAATATCTGGTGTTTCAGCGTCATCCGAACAAACTAAGCCAATTTTGTTTCAATTACAGAGTTTCGAAGGGATCTAGAACTGTGAAATGGTCAACTATAAAGGAAACTATGTTCAGCACTTAAGTGTGAGAAAACGGTCATTTTCAGAAATGATTTCACTTATACACTCGAAATTGATACTTTTAAACTAGGAGCCATTTTTCGAGTGTATACTGAAATATGGAAACTTAAGACCACTTATTGAAAACCACATATACGAGTTTTTCCTCCAAATATTTCATGAATTGTTAAGTATGAAAAGAAATACATAAGAAGACGCTGAAAGAAATCGCTATTAAAAATTAGTTACACTATTATAAACTTGTTAAGTCACGATTGATTTAGGTTATTATTTTTAATCGAAACATTTAAAATTAAAAACAATAAAAGTTTATGATCATTTTGAACTGTTTTTCTGTATTCGGACACCACCTCCACTGAATTTTGAGTACACTCTTTAAACAAAAGAGTGAAATACACTCCTATAGGAGATGTGCATTTTCGACACTGCAAAGAAGTGAAAATTAACTCCTCAATAGCTCGTACTCTTCCTAAATCGCTCCAAATCGCCTTAAATTGGCTTGTTTGTTGTTAAAGATTATTGAAGTTTTAATAAAATATAATAATGAAATCCACTCCTATAAGAGAAGTGCATTTTCGGCACCGAAAGGAGTGAAAATTAACTCAGATTGAGTTAAAATCTATCGTTTGTTTTCAGAATGTAGTTTGCCTTAAAGTTCCAAATGGATTCTGGCTCCGGAGGGCAAACTTCCAAGTTGGCCTGTACGGTGCTCCGGCGCTTTTTGCGTTACAGAATAAACTGCTGAGTTCAGTTTACTATATTTTCGAAACAAAACTCAGCTACAGTGACTTACCACACGTGGACAAGTTGGTCCTGCACTTCCCTTGGCGGTTTCACGTCCCTGTGAAGAATTCTGCTGGGGCTGCGAACATCCACCACGTACAGCACTGCGGTCGGGTTTTCGTGGCCAGCCTGCAAAGAAACGTCGTCCACATCAGATATTGATAGAGTTCCAGTTTACGAAGCATATGTTGTCTGTGTTAAATTGTTGCGGCATCGTCGAACAAATACCATTTCATAATAAAATTACAAAAATAATACCATAAAAAAGTTACTTTAAAAAAAAAATACGTGAAACGCTTTTGTAGTATTTTTTGTAATTTTAGGATTAAAATATATTTTTTAATGATGTATTAGCATTTTCTGGAAGTGGAGGCAACACTGGCCATTTTTTACCTTAAACTGTGGTCTCCATACGTGTTTCGTCGGACCCACTGAACTGAACTGAAACTCTGGAAGAAGCATCCCGATGATGAGCTGGTGAAGCTTTTTTTTGGGTCACTTGGCGACAGCTTTAGGGAGAATATGTGCCATATTTGGCATAATCTCGCCGATCAAAATGGACACTTGACTTGCAGTTTGCATTGGATGTCGCCAATCGCTCGCCAAGAATAGTACTATAAGGAATTTAAGTTTTAAAGATTGTTGCCGCAATTCTATTTTTTTTAAAGTACATGTTTCCGAAACTTCATTATGTAAAGAACCTCCTAAAGCAATAACCTATCAATTTTCTGCTTAAAAAATTCTTGAAAAAGTTGGTTTAAAATGTCTATTTTAACAGGTAAAGTATAGGATTGGCGGCAAAAGTTGGGTTACTCTCACAGGGTTGCCGGGCTTCACCGACCCGTTTGACGAGTGTTTCGATACTCCTTCCAGAGTTTCAGTTCAGTTCAGTGGTCGGACCATTGAAGGTCAAGTGATCAGCCAATTTAATACTTTTTACTACGATATCTATGAGTAGACTGACACAGACAGAATGTTTACTGACACACAGAGAGAAAGTACACCCAAGGCAAAGGCGGGAATAGATCGCACACATGGTACAGTGCGCAGTATGTTTGCGTAATGGGCTGCGATCAAACCCAGTAAGTCACCCGTCATCTAGTTGTTAGAAAGCAAAAAATGAACAGTTGGAAGCGTTATGATAACAAAACGAACTTATCTTTAACTCGCAATTTAATTAATTTAATTGAAATTAACATAGCTGTTATGAATAGCGATCAGTAGTTGATAATTATAGTCAGTAGTTGATATTAAGTAAATAAATAAGAATACAATCTTTGACGCAATTGATAATCTAGAATAATACACAGGGATGGATGTTAATGTTTTTACATTTTAATCTATGTCTAGACAGTCTTATCTTACAGTCTGCAAAACACAAATATTTTGAAAGAAGAGAAATTTGTATTTCCCCTCTCTTTGTGTGTTACTTCATTCGGTCCTAAGAACCTTAAAATAGAGAATGAAAAATAAAATTTATAAAAAGTTAGCTTAAAAGATTACAACTAAATAGTTATTTAAGCAACTAGTGCAGAATGACAAGAGCTTAATAAAGTATTATTTGGCACGTGCTTGCTTAAATTTTTTTTTATAATAACGTGCAAAAGCGTGAAATTTGTGTTCTTACTTTTGTCTTATTAAATTTCCTTTAATAATTTTTGTAGTTGTTGTTGTTTTCATGGAGATATTCATGACATCATTTTGTTTTTCTACCAATCATATACTCGTATTTACTTTACCGCAATAGTGCCGAGAGTTCCATTTTCGGCACTGCCTGTAACGTAAGCACGTAAAGTGCTATTTTCGCAACGATTTATGAATGAGTACGATATTAATAAGTGAACTTTTTTGCACGTTGTTATAAAAATATTATTAAGATTGGTTTAAAAAAAAACCGAATAATTTTACAACATTTTAAATAAGAACAATAATCAAATGTAATCCACACATCAATTTATGAAAATTGCTGTACCAAAATAAAAGTTTTCTTTAAAATTTTATCTCCTTATTCTTGCACTGCAGGGGTTAAAACTATCAAATAATAAATAATTTCTTTGATAAAAATAAGTGCTTGGCATCAAAGAAAATAAAAATATCGAGTAGAATACATTGTATAAAATCTTTTAACTGATCAGCTGCTTAATGCCAAAGATTAAAATAATTTTTACCAAACGCACAAAGGCTTTAACAAGCAAATCCATTGAAGTCTTGAGGCCCATAGGAAGTCAAACAAATTAAATAGTAATCTAGTTACATTGAGCCGTCATAATACTTTAGTTGTTGCTAAAAGATAGCTGAGATGACATTAAGAGAAAACAGCGGCGCCTGTCTGCTTACACGCCATTCCCCAATCAGTATACTATTAGGCTACAAATCTGGCTGTTTTTGTGACAAAATTATTTGTAATGGATCAAAACTTTTATCAATCACTTTTTAATAACCAAATAGTAATAAAAAAACTGGATGTTGTTGAACTACCTGTTAAATAAAAAAACTTGATATCTATAATAAAGAACTTGATGTTTATCTTTTGTACACATCTGTTTCATATATAATTTTATTTTCGGATCACCCAAGGGAATACCAGCCTAGCAAATGGTTGAAGTTTTGGTGACAAAAGCGTTTTCATGCAGCAAAAATTGCATACAAGTTTTTTGCTCACCGTAATGAAACACATATTTAAGTTTTTGAGAGGACGTCATATGTTATGGAATTTTTGTACTTGTGATTAATATTTAACGTTTCTTAATTTTTTAAAATGTAATTATGCTATATGATGAAAAGCGGTAGATAATTTACAAACGAAATAAAACTATTTTCATTGGAAAATTTGATGCTATAAATGCCAAAATGGAAGTAATTTTCAATTCCTAGTATAATTAATTAGAAAATATTGAATTTTTTAATATTGCTTGACTATGAGGGGAAAAATATTACTTTTTGTGGGAGGTGAAGAAATTGATTGTTTTAAATTACGATTCCTACCGGTGTACGGTAGTAGCCACGACTTCCTGAGTTGGGATAGACACGTAATCTTTCGAAACAGCAGCTTCAAACCTTTTATCGTAGCAGTGCTAATTAGCATCATTTGTCACACTCTGCTATGTATTATGACGGTCTTTCGAAAAGCTCTCAAAGATCTTTTGAGGCGGACGCGAAAAAAAGGTCAAGATATTCGCAATCAATACTTATCAGTTTGTAGAGGTTCCAAAATTGGATACACTCTTCTTCGTTTGAATAGAAAACTAAGGAAGTGTTCAGAGAATGTCGTACTCTCGGGAAAGGCGTGCATAGAGAAAATTACACACGATTCTGTAAACATATTAAAGTCGGGTGCGTTTGCAGGGTAGGTGTTTAACTTTTATACTTTGTTGAACTTAGAGATATTGGTTGTTCGAGGCTTAGATTACTAAGTTCTTAATGCTATATAAAATAAAACTTCAGCCAGTAGAATATTTATGGTTATGTAGGCCTACTATTTATGAAAGAAGAACGCCCCAAAAAGTAACAAGGTTTTCCACTTAAAGACTTTCCTTTTTTTAAACTATTAATCACCACACACATGTAGCGTTGGCCAATTTCTCTTAAAATAATAGTTGTTTCTCCGCGTGCTTTTTGTACTTTGCAGAATATCTTGTTAAAAGGAATTGTTTTGAAACAGAATAAAAATACAAAAGTTCTGAAGATCAATTTGAGCTTTTATTTGCCCGTATAAAACATCTATGACCAGCTATTCCGTCATTTCATGTTTAGAACAATATTGGAATGTAATTTTTCGAATGGAAATTGCATGCGGGACGGGTATTTGACAAAGAATTTCACCTTCATGTATTTGTTCGGGTAAGTGTATCTCAACTTGAGATAAAATTTGGTTGCTGTCACTTATACATAGGTCCCTTAAAATAACTTGTATAACAGCTACATAATTACCAGAGATTACGTTTTTAAAAGATCGGCGTTTTTTTAGTTTTAAGTTTCAAATAAGTTGGTTTCTAATTATATTGTATTATTTCAATTGAGTTGTACAGTACAGCCCCAGATTTAAATATTTAAAAAAAAAACTTATTATTAACAATCTCAATTCTTATCAGATAAATATCTACGCTAATTTAATTTTAAAGTTTGTTATCACTCCCTATTATACACATTTTCAAGCTACGAATGCTAGTGGAAGTTACATGTGGAATTTATATAAAACTGTAATTTTACATAAAACACTGATTTAGGGCTCAAACACGTTGTTACCAGAAATAAAAAAACAAGTTTTTCTTACAGTACTTTATAGAATTTTGAGTGTCTATAAGCCAAATAAGTGGAATTTTACTATTTACTGCTTATATTTTGGTTGGCTGGTAGGATACCTGAAAAATTAAATCAGCTAAGCAGGGACTTTTATACTTTAGCCTAATTACCCTACCACCTTATTTTAAAATTCTTTCAAAGTTAGCTCCAATAAAAACATCGAAAAAAAAAGTAATTTACTTACTCAGTTAATTCATGGAATGTGTTTGCATCTTTTTTTTTATCAATTCCGACATTTGCAAGCATCACTGCCAAATGTCTTACTTTCGCATATTATCAATAGTTATTATGACAATATTTTTGAATCCAGAGTGTAAGCCATGAGTATTCATGTTACTTTTTCCTTTCCTACTTATCAAAGTATATTAACAGTGAAAAAAAGTCTTCCAGCACCAGTCTTCAAAAATTAATAAAATTCTTATATTTAAAAAAATCTACTTACATAAATGCATTGCATAAAGCCTCAAAATTTAAGTTGGAATTCTTACGCAAAGTTGGAGCTCTTAAATGGGATGTGTGTGTTGTACCCAGAAATATATGTGTATATTGAATTTATTTATGTCTGGTATTTGGGTACTTCTTGTTTGTGAATCTTGTAATAATTCCCGATTATTATTTTTTTTTACAAAAGATAATATTAAAAAAGTTGGTTGGCTTTTTTGCAACTCCACATATAGGCTAGAAAAGGACAATCAGAAACGCTCAATTCAAGCCAATCCACTGACTTGTATGACTTTCGTATTGCTGTAGGACATAACTATTTTTATTTATAGTGTTTAGACTTTCACAATAAAGGTATTTTAATTATAATTTTATTTCAAATATAGCAGCAAAAAAAGTCGATTTTATATCTTTAAAAGAAATTTTCGCTCGATCCTTGTTTATAATTATGATGAAATTGGTTTCTGGCTTTTCTTCATTTTATGTTTGTTAAAAACTAATGTATCTATGCATAGAAATAGTACTAACGTATTCAACAAAAATAAGTTAATTACAGAATGTAAAATTTATTTAAAAGTTTACATTCAATTATAAAATCGCATTATAGTTGGATCTTAACAAAACAACGCGAAAACATTTCCTTAACATTTAATTAAAATGTATTGATTTTTCAAAACTTCAAAGATATAATACTATGCTGTCGTTAATTTCTTAATAAGGGGTATTTTTACCTTAACGAGAGACTTGGTTATTGAAATTCAATTTGTCTTTTATGGTGAAATTTTTAAATGTAATTTATTCTTGTGTCTGTTCTGTGATACCGAAGAGTGAAATTAGATCTGAGCGAAAGCCGGTCTCGATAATGGACTTATCTAGACGTACAATGTCTTGAATTTTTTTTCTTTTACTTTTACACGTATGCACCATTTTTTGTACAGCATTTGATAGTTGTAGTAGCATTAAATGCTTTTTTTTTGCGAAACAAATCACAATAGATTAAAGTATTAATACTGATAATGCTTGTTAAACTTTTATTATCAGATTAGATGATCAAAATGATTTGTGAAATATTATAAAAATGAGAAAAATATTTTGTGGCTTTAGAAAATTAAACACTAATGTTTTTTTCACACTCCTCTGCTAGGTAAAAAGGTTTAGGAAAAAATACTAAAAGAAAAAATTTAACTTAAACGTTTTAAGTAATTAATATCTACTATTTTTTCTTAAATGTTATAGTACAATTATGTTTCGTAATATCGCATTTTTCTCGTGAAGAGTGTACATGTTAAGTCTTTCTCTATGTTAATTCAGAGGACTATATGCCACTTTCCCGTTCATGGTAAGGTATTTTTACACCAACATTTTTATGAACTAGTTATTTAAAAAAATGTAGTTTGATTCAAACAAATTAATGGTTTAAGGGAAAATTGAACAAAAGAATTGGAAATAAAAATGCATACAAACATAGTTATTGATTTCTTTTGTTAAAGGTAAAACAAAAATGACTAAAATAAATAAAATAAAAACAAATAATAGTTTTAAAACAATATCAGAAAAAGTATTTTTTTTTTAAATTTCGAAATGCTTCATCGCATTCCATTTCTGCTCACAAAATAAACTAGAAAATGTAAGAAACCAGTGATTTGAAATAAGTTCGCTCATCCATAAGACAAGTACGAAATTTATACATTTAATATTTTATTATTTTTATAATTTTTTAACCAAACTTATTTTATGCAGTTTGGTTTATTGACATGTGGCCATACTTTAAATGTACCAAAAAAATTAAGCACCAGGATGAAAATAAAACAAAATATCAGGATTTTTTAAATTTTATTTTCTATTGCTTTTAAATTTATGGTTACCTTAGGATATCGGATGGACTTGAGCTGGGCCAAAACATTGTTCGTATCGTTGTGGCTGCCATACCAATTGTAGTAGTAGGTCCCAGTATTGGTGTCATTAAATGTCGCAAAGCAGATTTGATTTCCGTCTGGGGACCACCAAAGAGCAGAATTGGATTTCAGAATTTCCACTGAAAAAGAGTTTTCAAAATGTAGGCCATTAGATATATAGTTTTGACAAAATTGTCTTTGGGAGTTTTATTGTCTTAAATTTCTATGAATATTTTTGAAATATCACTTGGATTGTAGAGAATCTTGGAAATTTTAACTTTTTTTTTTACCACCAATAAAATGCCTCCGAAGAGTCCCACATTAACTTCTAAAATCCTTATTTATCTATCACAGTAGGGCAATGATGCTGTCAAGTTACAAGACATATATAGAATTGTTAAAGGCAGATATGATAATTTTTAAAAACTTAATAATTTCTTGGAAGAAAATATAGATACGAGACAGCATTAGCAGCATTGTGCTTACCATTGGTTACTATCCTAATTCATACACAATAAATGTATACAAAGATCATGTTTAAGGGGCATTTCAATAATTTACAGTGAAATTCTTATTTTATTTTTTTGACTAGCAAGATTATGAGAAGTTTTATTTAAGTATTCTAAGGCTTTTATAAATTCAGAAATGATTTTTTAAAACAAAATATACAACCAATTATGCTAATGTCCCTTGAAGAGAAAAATAAATTTATATTCAAAAATAATTTTACACTCCTTATTTGGCTAAAAAAAGATAACAAAGTGAAAACTGTTCTATAATTACTGTTTCCGAAGCGATCATTGTTGGAAGCCAATTAGGTTAATAGTCGAAATTCTGGAGCGTCAAAAAAGTTTTTGAAATTTTAGCTTCAATACAAAAAGAGGTATGAACACTGAAATTTGTTTTTACCGCAGGAGGCATGTGCTCAAACTTTTAACATATAAAAAAATATTCTCTATAATTATGCTTTGGCAGTCAGGCATGTAAAATTGGTTCTACCTTTCGGTTCTGTTTTTTTCTGTCTCTAAGGTTTTGTATTTCGAAAACATTTGAAAGCATAGAAATATTATAAATTAAAGTATATTTGTTGTTCAAAAACTTCCTTCTAAGAAACGATAAAAATGTCTGTGTTATCTGGAGCGTAATTATTTAAAATAAGCGTACCTTCGTATAACCAATCCGGTATTCCATTGAACACAACTCCCTCAACACCATTCTTCGTAATTGCGTGGTGCGTTCCATTCACTTTTGAGACGTAGTAAATATTATTTTGATATACGTACACCTGCAAAAAAATCATACCTGTTAGGGATATAAAGAAAATTTAAATATTTTTTTGTCTTGAAAATAGAACTTCATCGTTGACATTGTTGTAACTTATAGCTGTATTCTATATGGCATATGAAGAGTACACGGGAAAAATCACTTGATTTCGTAGAAGGCTTTCCTCAATAGGCCTCTTTGGCAATGATAGCGAGAAATCGTCTAAACTGGTATAAAGAAACCGGTTACTCGCTTTGTTTTTCTCTCGCGGCAACCCTGATTCACGCCATATATCAGTGGACGCCATATATCAGTAACACGTTTGTACCGCAACTGAGGAACCGAAAGAAAAACCGGATTACTGTCGCCAATGTACACCAAGCAGACATATAAGGTAAGACTCCTAAAAAATCAAGTTGTTTATTCCGTGTACTCTTCATATTATAACGTAACTTACAACAGCATCATATTTGTTAAAAAATTAACACATTAACGACGGTTGGAAAGAAAATAAAGTGAGTTTTCTGGGTAAGTTTATATAAATGACAAAAAAAAAAAATCTAAAACAAAGTAAGTTCATAGTACTGAACAATTTATGTTGGATAAATAAAGAAACACGAAATATAAAATTCGGAACTTAATATTATTTTTTTTTATCTAGTATGAAGGTGTCAAGGGGGATTACATTTTGGCTAACTTTTATATTAATTTATGTCTATATGTTTTCTGAACTGTAACAAAAAATTTAATGCTTTTATATATTTATCTAATGAGACATGCATGCATACATTAAGAATTCTAAAGAGTTATTGTAATTAAATTCTGTTATATAATTAAGCTTACTTCAAAATTAACTCACATTTCTAATGAAATAACTTTTTTTATGACCTGATACGTTTTGTTTGAATGTTCCTTCTAACATTCATTAATGTTAGAAGTATGATTTTAATTTATTATATAAATTTTTTAAGTGTCTAACTCAATTGTATTTTTGTATAATGACATATAGGGAAAACTAATTTTTTATAAAAAAAAATCAAATTTTCTAAAAAACTTATACCCTTAACAAGATTGCAGTTAATTAAAGTCACAAAAAATATCATATAAAAATAAAAAAACATTACAGTTTAATTATCCGAAGCAGTAATGCACAAAATTCAGATATCTTGTGTAATTAAGTTCCTTAAATAATGGCATGTAAAATTCTTTGCCTAGTTTTTGCTTTGCTATAGAATAATACCAATAACACTAAATAATAGGATTTCGTTTTAAATTCAGTAGACAATGAAGATGAAGCTATAGTTTCGTGATTTTTTTTAATCTTTTATATAAAACAAATGCGTTCACGAAGGAAAACGAATTAATTTAGTATTGAATAAAATAAATACTGACATATTACTTATATTTAAATATTTTTACCGTTTAAAAAAACTAAGTACCTTTTAAATTTAAATTAAAACAAATTAATAAAAAGAATAAGAAAAATACTTAAACTTCCGATAGAGAAGCAAAAAAAAGCAAGAAATAGGTAAAAGAGTTTGAAACGAATTTCTATTTTATCCATTCACTTATTCTGAAATGCTTTTTGTCACAATGTTTTTTTATAAAAAGAATTTCAATAGGATTATTAAAGTGAAAGGAAAGAAATATATATTTTTTAAAAACTTTTGTCTCTGAAGACATTATGATTATTTTTTGGTAATTATCTATTACGAATATACAAGAAGACTATGTATCCAAAATTGCCAACCAGGTGTCGGCTTGTCACTTGACTGTGGTTCTACATTACAGCGCTCGTCGCCAATAGCCCTTGTGTAACTCTAGTGCTACGATAATTCATACCTACCGACCAAAATTTCCAACATAAATTATTTAACCGGATACGATAATGGGGTTGTTTCATGGTGGATCTGGCAATAGCTACATGGTGTTGTTTTCCTTACTCTCTAATTATTTTGGTTTTGGTTACCTATATTCAGGTTAGTGTGCTTGGTCAGCAAACAAACTTGGTTATCTCTACCAACCAACCAACCAAAACAAAAGTAATTAGAGAGCAGAGATATTTAGAGAGTTGTTAGAGAGTAAGGAAAACAAGACCGTTTAGTTATTACCAGATCCTCCGTGAAACAACCCCATTAAAGTAAAAGGAAAGTAAGATGTTTTTTTTTTTCATTTTTGTCTCTGAAGACATTCTGATTATTTTTGGTAATTATCTATTACGAATATACAAGACGACTATGTATCGAAAATTGCCAACATAAATTATTTAACTGTATTATAGTCTAAGGGTCGAATAATAACCAATAATAATATCTCATTTCAGGACAACCAGTATTATTAGTGACTATGCGAGCATCAATGTAATATTTATGTACAAAAATACGCTCGTGTCCTTATATTGTATGGGCTCAAATTAACTTCCGAGAATCGAGCTCATTAATAATTCATAAAAAGTCCAACTAAAATACTACATTTTATCATACATATTTTATACATTATTGCAATATTGTGAATCAAAGAATATCTGCTGATTTTTATTATCATTTGAGTTGCCACTATTGAGATAAAACCAAAAATAATTGTACACAGACTCCAGAAAAATTAAAATTCAACTAGCGTATATTTTTTTATATTAGTGATTCAAAAGTGTTTTGAACGTTTTTTGGCAGTGTTTGTTTTTCAAGTATCGTCTATCCTTTCACATATCCATGGTTCTTTTTGGTATTAGCATTTATTCTCTAGAGATAGGAATTTTTTCACTTGACCGAACTTTTTATCACGTCCGCTTGACAAAAGAACTGATCCCTGTGAATCAGTATGCACTTGGGAAACATAAAATATTCAGACCTGGGGAAAGAGTGAATTTATTCTGGATATACCTTAAAAGTAAAACCCAGTAAAATTATTACTTAAAATATAGAAAAGAATTTAATCCATTTTTCGAAATAAGGGAATTAAAATACTCTCTTTATTTTTTCCACATTAACATTTACTATTAAACCTTTTAAGAAATATTGTAAAAAAATTGAACTATAAAATTTAATACTAAAATGTAAAATGAACTAATAAAAACATTATAAAATATTAAATTTTAACGAAATATAAATACGCAATTAAACATTTCGCATCAAAGTTGCCACATTCAGCTAAAATTTCAAAAATAAATGCTCTATTTTACCATTTCTGTATCAGTTAACTATTACATTAGTTCATTTGTAAGCAAAGTGTTTTTCAGAAGCATTCTGCATTAAGTTTCATCTAAATTAATTTTAAATTTCAAGTAATTTTAAAATGATTTTGATTTCAACACAAAAATGAAAACAAAAATAATATTTTACAATGTTATTTCGTCATCATTTATTCCATTTTAAAAATATATTTCAGCTAAAAACTATTTAGAGCCTTAAAATTTATTCATTCATTAAAATATTGTTCAATTTTTAATTGAAGCTCCCAGTTGAAAAACTCACGTTCTCTAAAGTATAATTAAGATACAGGGATTGACCTCTTTTGATTATTTTGAATCCAATAGGACATAGTCTCCAATGAATGTGTCGGATCCTATTAGTTATGCTTTGAATAATGTGAGTTTCTCAAATTATTATATAAAAACCCCTGCTCAACAACTCTATTTCCACTTCATTATTCATAAATCATAATATAAGGGGAAAAATAAATTTTTCAAGAGCTTAACTTGAACTCGGAAATCTTTTTAGAATAAGTAGTAAAGGCAATTTTTAATTCGTTTAAATATGGAACTAGTTTTTTTTGCATTTATACATTATGTATTCAGAAAACAAAATTTCCAAAGGTAATTGCCGTAAATAGAAGCTCCTTCTGTGAAAAGTTTAAATAAATTTTTAAATCCGCAAATAATTATTAATGAGGGAATGCACTGACTAAGTATTTTTCAGCACATTTAGTCTTAACATTCTTTTTAAAAATTATGAGCAACACTAGTTTATGATTATTAAATCTATTAATTGCTTTGAATATTGAATTTTTTATGTTATAATTCTCGTGAATGTTAGCGTGAAGAATGCATTAATTTAGTACGTAGTGCCTTTTCTATGGTTTGTGTTTTTAATTTCAGACATGGACCCAAATGTGATCAAATTTCATTCTTTTATACCTTTAATAAACTAAATTTTGTTGTGTTGTTTGTGTTTTTCATTTCCATTTTGAATATTGACAGTATACATAATTTTAAGAATTTAATGCAGACAATACCAATTATACTAGACGTGTTTGAGAAAAGAATAGATAAAATTTACAATCAACCAAAAATATAAATAATTATGTTTTATAATGAATCAAATATTACTGTGCCCTTTTTGATATCTAGGTAGATCCAAGTATTTGTCAAATGACAGTCTTTAAGGATATAAATTTATTATTTAATTTCTTTGCTCATACGTATTATTACTGACCGATATTGGTATTTTCTTTTTGGAATCCAAATGTGTGGATTCGAACATGGTATGCTGGTTAGAACACCTATTTCTAGAATGTCGGCTCGTAGGCGTTCAATATCGGCTTTTAGGTTGAACGAAAGGTGTAATTAACTGTGCAGCAAATAAACACCATAGTGCTCTCAAAAGACCTACATTTTTTTAGATGTAGTACCTTTTCTCATTTTATCAGGATCAAGTAAGATTCACCAATAGAGGATCCTCATTAAGCTGAGATTAAATGGGTACCAAAACAAAACTTTTCGTTCATCTTTTTTTATTCTTTATTGTTTATCAGAGTAATCGATCAACTTCACAAGTCGAAATCTGCCCCGATTGCTTCACCTAACGCCCTCTTTAGGTCCCAAGGATCCCCCTCTAGATCGCAGATTAGAACTCGCAATTACCAGCAGACGAGTGATTTCGAACGTCACTTACTAAACTTCTTCTGGACATCTCTCTGGGGTGGAATGACAAAAATGTAAGTCATAAATATCTGTTATGCATCAAAATTTTCCATTAGTGTTACTAGGGGCTATTTTTTTTCCTGTTGTAGCTCCCTATTGTAGTTCCAAGGTGAAAAAAATTATGTTTGTGTTTTTAGAGTTAATCATTAATTTATTCATATTAAGTTACATATGTTTATCAAGCATGTCTACATGAAGTGTTTAAGTTTTAACTTAAATAGACGGAATCCTGCTTCAAATAGGAGCCAAGAAAGCAATATTTTTTTATAAAGGAGTTGTTAATGAGTGGAAAGCTTTTCCAGATTATGTTGCTAGTCGAGGAGAAGAGTAGAATTGAATACGAATCTTGATAGTTGTTGAAAACTACTTAAGAATTAGTAATGTTATTTACTAGCCTTGCTGGGCCTCTGGCCTGTTATTAGTCAACAAATTTTGTATTTGTATCGACGTAGACTCGTCAATAACAAAATTAGAGCATGTTTTTAAGAAAGTGTAGAAAATGTTTCTGCAGATCAATTTTATGGAGTTTTGCCAGTACTTCGGAAAACTACATTTTATTATTTCCGTAAGACTCTATTTCGTTTCTTATTTTTAAGTTCATTTTAGGACTTTGCAGTAACTTTAGTGCTAGTTTCAATTTTGTCAAACCCACTGATATGATGTTTTATGGCAAGGACTTAATTCTTCTTAGTGCCCTATGACCTTGTTGCCCACCCCCACCCCACCAATTGAAGGGTATACGAAATTGGCAATGAAATGATTTTAACTGTTTCAAAAAATTAAACCATTGTATTTTTTACTAGCCTAAAGGTTGCGATTTTGCAACGTATATTACGTTTTATAGTAAGTTTTCCTTTGAGATGGATTTCTTCCCATATTTAAATTTGCAAAGTTTTACCTTTCTGTTAGTTTTTAGAAATAAAGGAATATCTTTACAATCCAACTTGACTAACTTGAACAACTTTCGTGTTTCACGCACAACTCAGATATAAAGAAAATTTCATAGTGAACACCACCTATACTACTTAATTATCATATTAGGCGCGTTTACATGAGTCATCAAATCCATGGAATGAAGAAAAAACTCAGTAATTTTTCCCTCTTGGGGATTTTTTCTAAGACAGTACAGGAATTCCAGGGTGTATTGGAGGGTTTCGAAAACCCTCCAATGAGGGAGGGTTTTATGTTCCATACCATGGATTCGACCACAGACTATCATTTGGGTTAGAAATCCTGCTCGACCTCTTTTTTCCCCATATGGGGATTTTAGCATTCCATGGATTCGATGGCTCATGTAAACGCGCCTATTTTGTGTCTGTTGCAAGATACATGCGTAATAGTCGATTTTGCAATAAACAGTTTCAAAATTGAAAAGTTATGCTGTTTTTAAATATTTTTATTATGTTTATTATTTGAACTTAATTTTATTTAAAAACATCTTTATCATGAGTTCATTTGAGTTAATTTAGGAGTATTATGATCAGTGCGAAAAAAGTATTGTGAGTTCAACTAAAAAAATATCGAAACAAGGAAACTCTAGAAATAGGTTTTGTTTTATGTAAAATTAAAGGTCTAAAAAGAACGAAGCTAAAAGTCACATATGTATTTGATTTCAATTGATCGATATCAAACAATTAGGTTTGTTTTATAAAAAAAATGCAAGTTTCTGATTTATTTATTCTCAATTGCTTGAAAATTCCCTCTTCACATATTTCTGTAATAATCCTCATGCTGACATTGCATTGAATTACATTTTATCATCGTAAATTATGCATTCTTATTGAGAAATGCAGAGTTACTTTTATTTTTATCTACATTTTAAATTTTGAAATCATATTTAATGTAAATAAATATTTTATAAAGCATGCTTTTTTCACATATAAAACAATTAGTTTCAATAAAAATACTTAAATTTTCTTTAAATAACTTCTTAATTTCAAATATCTGAATAAATAAATGTAAAAGATTGCTTTGCTCTTCAAATGCTAACGATAAAGTAATTTTAAGAATCCTTTAAAAGATAGATCTATTTCTGATTAAGATAGTATCTTAATTCTTCTTAGTGCCCTATGACCTTGTTGCCCACCCCCACCCCACCAATTGAAGGGTATACGAAATTGGCAATGAAATGATTTTAACTGTTTCAAAAAATTAAACCATTGTATTTTTTACTAGCCTAAAGGTTGCGATTTTGCAACGTATATTACGTTTTATAGTAAGTTTTCCTTTGAGATGGATTTCTTCCCATATTTAAATTTGCAAAGTTTTACCTTTCTGTTAGTTTTTAGAAATAAAGGAATATCTTTACAATCCAACTTGACTAACTTGAACAACTTTCGTGTTTCACGCACAACTCAGATATAAAGAAAATTTCATAGTGAACACCACCTATACTACTTAATTATCATATTAGGCGCGTTTACATGAGTCATCAAATCCATGGAATGAAGAAAAAACTCAGTAATTTTTCCCTCTTGGGGATTTTTTCTAAGACAGTACAGGAATTCCAGGGTGTATTGGAGGGTTTCGAAAACCCTCCAATGAGGGAGGGTTTTATGTTCCATACCATGGATTCGACCACAGACTATCATTTGGGTTAGAAATCCTGCTCGACCTCTTTTTTCCCCATATGGGGATTTTAGCATTCCATGGATTCGATGGCTCATGTAAACGCGCCTATTTTGTGTCTGTTGCAAGATACATGCGTAATAGTCGATTTTGCAATAAACAGTTTCAAAATTGAAAAGTTATGCTGTTTTTAAATATTTTTATTATGTTTATTATTTGAACTTAATTTTATTTAAAAACATCTTTATCATGAGTTCATTTGAGTTAATTTAGGAGTATTATGATCAGTGCGAAAAAAGTATTGTGAGTTCAACTAAAAAAATATCGAAACAAGGAAACTCTAGAAATAGGTTTTGTTTTATGTAAAATTAAAGGTCTAAAAAGAACGAAGCTAAAAGTCACATATGTATTTGATTTCAATTGATCGATATCAAACAATTAGGTTTGTTTTATAAAAAAAATGCAAGTTTCTGATTTATTTATTCTCAATTGCTTGAAAATTCCCTCTTCACATATTTCTGTAATAATCCTCATGCTGACATTGCATTGAATTACATTTTATCATCGTAAATTATGCATTCTTATTGAGAAATGCAGAGTTACTTTTATTTTTATCTACATTTTAAATTTTGAAATCATATTTAATGTAAATAAATATTTTATAAAGCATGCTTTTTTCACATATAAAACAATTAGTTTCAATAAAAATACTTAAATTTTCTTTAAATAACTTCTTAATTTCAAATATCTGAATAAATAAATGTAAAAGATTGCTTTGCTCTTCAAATGCTAACGATAAAGTAATTTTAAGAATCCTTTAAAAGATAGATCTATTTCTGATTAAGATAGTAAAAAATTCTCTTAACTATAGTCTTAAGCAATAGAAACTCCATTTTTAAGATGAATGATAAAAAATTAAAGTATGTAATGAACCATGCATTAAAAAACTCGATTCTAGGAAAATAGTAACAAAATGCGATTACTTGAGTTTTCTTCTCCTCTCTTAAGGATTGGGTTATTTAAATATGGTTTTCCTTGCTCTTAACTATCCAATTAAGTAAAAACATCTTTAAAAAAACCTTTCTTGTTATTTCACTACCTCGAGACTGATAACAAATAAAATTAATTGTAAAAAAACTTTAACACACGTTAGAAAAAAAAAGAGTACTTAGGGCACACAAAAAAAGTAAAAGTGAAACAAAAGCTTTGTATCACAGAAAATGAAAGTAGTTTTACACTGAAAAAAAAAGCATAAAAAGTACAGAAACATTCTTTTCGTCTCCTCCGTGCAAAGGGAGAAACAATGGGTTAATAAGATTAACGAGTGAATTTTTGTTTCAAAGAAACTTCAAATAGGGTGAGAAGGTCTCAGGAAAATATAATTATCCCCCTCTCAAGATGTTGCGCTAACAAGTTTTCTAATTCTCCTCCTTTATTGTCGGTCGAATAAAATGATGCTCGAACACGTAAGAAGTATCTCCGTTGGGTTTTCTTTAAACAGGGGTTACTGTTACATAGTTTAATGACGTGTTTATAGTGGAATTCTTTGAGAAGAATTTAAAAAATTAAGGTTACCGTATGGTTAAGAAGTGTTTTAAAAATTCGTTTTGAAAACATATTTACATGTTTTCGTTAAAAGTTTAAGAGGGAAACTTTTTTCTAGTTTGTCTCAGGTAATGAATACATTAAAAGTGTGTTGCTTGGAATGACGAGGGGTTAAAGAACCATAACAAATTCTAAGTCTTCAATTAAAATAATTAAAATTGTTTGAATTTGCTTTAATTGTGATACTTCTTCAAAAGCTGAAAATTAAAATAAAAAAATAATCGAAAGCAGATAATGTAACCTTTTTAGAAAAATACTTGAGACGACTATCCCTGTAAATCTTGCTGACTTTCAATATAAAACATGTTTTTTCTAAACGTTAAAGTAGTGTTGAAACAATATATAAAAATTTGTTGCGACCAAACAATAATGCAGGCTTAGCAAAAAAATTGCGTTGTAGTCGCTTCTCGCCTTTATTCTTCCGAAATGTAGTTCTGAATCGGCCCATTAATATTTCAGATTAATAGCTACCTAAAGCTTAAAAAACATATATTATGGTTCTTTAAAATGAATATGTTATAGTTCTTTTATTCATAATTTAGAAAATAAAATAATTTACATTTTCTTGTCAATTTCGCATGAATATTATTATCGTCTTCTTTGGGGTCACCAGTTTTGTTGGAACAACACAAATTAGTTCTCGTAAATCACCAACACATTTCTTGTTTTTAAATAACACAATATTGTAAAGTTATATTTTAAAAAAAAATACGTGTATTCCATTTGTGTTGTTTGAACATAAGATATTGCCAAGCGTAGGCATTTAGTACAGACTGATAATTATATACAGTATAACGTTGTTTTGGGTAATTTATATAGGAAAGTCTTTTGGCTAATGGGTAGATACTTTTTAATTTATTACCGAAATGCTTTTTAAAGCTTAAATTAATTGTAAACCTCTAAATATCTATCAACATGAGACAACAATTTATATTTTATCTGTTAAAACCCTCCTTAATTCGATTTATATAAAATGACTTGTTTTGGTGACTACAATTAAACTTTCTTCTTTTGCATTACATTAACGAAAACAAATTATTACTGACGCATTTTGTTTGCTATTAAATGTTTTTAACTCTTGGTTTTTAATGTACTGTTTGTTGATTAAAATAGTAATTATTGTTTTACTTAATAACAAACTAAACTTAGAAATCGTGTCTTACAACTGCATCATTTGTATAGGTTCTAAGAGGAAAGTTTATCTTTTTGAGTTCCAAATGTTTTAAATTAAAACAAATGTATTAAATACCTATTTATTACTTACTTTTATTGCTAGTTACGTTTTCTAAATGGCTGTACATTCTCACTTGGTTAGAAATGTGGAAACAAAATGGTTTTTGTCTAGACTTTGCACCAAAAAAAATGGCGTTTTAAGTATTTAAATTCCAAAGGATTTATGTACATTAGTAACATAATATATTAGACAGACTTATCTGCTTCCTCGTGAAAGCTTTTTAAAATCGATTTTTTCGACGCACTACATCCGTTTTTTAAATTATAAATTATTTAATTATCACAATATGTGGAACTGAGAAAATCCACCGTTTCATCCAAAAAAAAGCTGCTTAAAAGTTTATTTTTCCCCCTCGCATTGAAACAAAAACTAGACGTGTGTGAAACTGGAAGGCGGACGAAACAACGCTTAGAAACTACTTTTTCGGAATCAGCATCATCCGAGACGTTAAAAACACACACAAAAAATATCTATTTTGCATATTTGAACCCATCGCAATACTTTTATTTTCTTATATTTTTTAGGTAATTGAAAAGAAAATAAAGGATTTTTTTTAAATATATACCCTAACCCGATGGATTTTAATTTTGTGTTAATCATTAGTTATTAAAATTTCAATTATTTTGTCCATTAAGTCGAAATTTTTTATACATTACTTTTCCGCAGACGGTAGGATCTATTGTTGAAATTCGTATTGACAATTTAAATTTCTGACATCATTCTTTAGACATGCAATTTTTTTTTATAAAAATATTTAATATGGTATTAAAAATAAAAATTCGCAATATGAATTATTCAAACACTCAAGACTTGAATCGTTGAACGCATAACAAATTATTAACTTTCATAAACTATGCTAAAATGGATCAAATATCTTATTATATATTTTTTATTTTATAAAGCATCAGATTCCAAAGTTAACAGTTGTTTAAAATACCATTATCGTAAAATAAATTTACCATAAGAACGCAAGTTTAAATCGATTCGGAACACTTTTCGAACGAACTCCAACGCAGAATTTCGCTCCGCTGGTGATATACAATGATTTTATTTGCTGAAATAGCAAAAGCTTAACGCTGCAACTCTGTTATTAACACCGTTACCCCAGTTAATTTATATAACTGCGTTTGACAGTTCAGAGCATTTATCATCTTTCTTAATAAAAGGGAAAAACAATAAGGGTAAAGTGGGAACCAACCATTTGATTGCCTTTGGGACCCCATGCTGCGTATCGGATTTTTTCGCCGGGCTTATTCAGAGGCCAGAGTGGATAGCTTATTCTACAATAAATTCAAAAGCATTTAATTACAATTGAAGGGTTGAGTTGCAAAACTCACATTTGCCAAAGTGTGACTAAGATATAGGGGCCGGTTTGCTCATTGGCGACATTTGATAGTCGCAAATTCAATCGGACGAAGTTGCCAATAAACGGCCGAACCCTAGATCCTAGTTATAGAATGTAATTTTTGCAACTGCATATTTTAATTTAGTTGGAGTATTCAGTTAATAAATTGTTAAAGTGCAAAGAAAAACCAAAATAATTAAACAAAAAAGTAATTAATCTAGTAATTTAAATAAAATAATCAACATTTCATAGAGCTTTAATATGTATGGGTAATTGAGTAAAAACAATAAATACTAAATTAATAAGGAAAATGAACAAAATAATGTCGTGTTTATAATAAATTGTTGGTTGAGAAAATTTTAATAAGCACAATAATTTTTTTTAAAATAGAGTAATGAAGGTTATTATATACCCGCTTTCTATGTCATATATTATGTATCTGGCCTCGAAAGAGTACTTATAGATCTGTAAAAGATATTCATAATAATTAAGGAATAGAAGCATTAAAAAATAGTATCCACAATTTTAATGAGTATACCATTTTCATGATATGAAATACCCGATTTTTCCAATAATACAAAAATGTGGACGTTTTTCAATTACAAATATTTTTTTTTGAAATTGATTAAAAATGATTGTTTTATAATATTTAATGATGTTATGCAATTTTTGTATGCAGCAACATAAAAACTTACTTGAGTAATATCATAAAAAAGTAAAATGTATTTTAGATCGGTAGAAATGCTGTACTTGACAGAGTGATTTTCTTTCTGTAATATAAATTTAGAATATGAGATAGATATGCTCAAATTACTTAAATTGCTATCATAAAAATATACTTGTACTTTTAAAATTTAAAATCAAAATAATTGAATAGTATTTATAATTGTTCTCCAATGACTTTGTAGTTTGTTTCATTAAGGGACTAGTAAATATGGAAACTTTAGAAATGAAAACTTATGATAATTTTGTTTGTAAAAAATCTTTAATGCTTAATCTGATTTATTTGACTCGATTCTTATTCTATCATAGAATTTAATTTTGATGTTTATAAAAGGTAATAAACGAATATTTAAAGAATATCTATGGTAAAATAGCCTACTTCTATGATAAATAGGGAGTTAGTACTTCATTAAAATTTGCCAACCCAAAAATTAGGGAATGCCTGTTTTTTTCTTCTGATTTTGTCATGTATAGTATTTTCTACTGGTTTTTGTTGTGGGAAATGTTGCAGAGATTAAGATTAATGTGAATATTTCTCCAAACCGTCAACTATATTCACACAGTTCTTACGAATTATCAGCAAAAAGTGAACTGTTCAGCTGTGTTTTTCTTTCATTGAATTTTGACCCTGGTGGTTGGTTCTCTGTTTATGAGACTGGAAATTTTCATATAGGTCTACGGGGAAGCCCCAAACTCCTCGAAGATTCTAGATTTTATCGGGCATACTTTTTTTTTTAAATTAAGGTTTACAACATTAGTGGGTTGTGGGGGAAAGGTCCCAAATATATCCCAAATGTAATGCTGACCAGTGAAGGTGGGGATTGATTATCTTAAAATAGGCATTTACATAATATACAAATTATCGGTTTTTAGAACGAACCCCTGTATAGGCGGGCATATAAATCTCGTTATTTATAAATTAAAAGAAAGATTCATCACTATACTTACAAATACTGAATTATGGAGCAACACTTCAGAGCTTTTCATTCGTATGGAATACAAAATTAGATGACCATCTTTGTTCCGGAATACCAATTGATCATCTGCAAGCAAAAAGTTTTTAAGTAAGTAAGATTGCAATTAGCTAAAATTATAAGTTATCACCGAAGAACTCAAATCAAACGAAAAAATATTATTTTGAAATAGTATTCAGAACAAGTTGAGCAGTTTGTCAATTTCTAAAAAAGTTCGAATATTATTTGGTCAGAGACGTCACTGTTCGAGAAACTAGTTTGGACGCATTCGGAATCCTAAAAATATAGTCAGCCGTGAACGAGTGGTTCCGAACACGTTTCGAGACAGGTCATGTTTGGAATAACGTTACTCGGAACTATGACATTATGACCGTCAAAAGTTCCGTCCCCGTTCTTGTTTGAGAAAGCTTCTTCGGCCTTAGTAGTTGAGTAGGCCATGATTGTGCTCGTTTTTGAGTATGTCCTTGTTCGGAATTTGGATTCTACAGATTTAATTGAATGTCTATCCAATTGGTCTCTGGCACACCTGTCATTAAATATTGCCTTTTCTACCATTTCTAGTATATATACGATTTATGGAAAAACTGGTGGAATGCACTGGTGTTAACTCAGGAAAGATACGAAAAATTTGGCTCAACAAATGTATATATCTTTTTAAGGTAAATCTTGAAGTGGTTGTTTTTTTGAGTACGTTTCTTAAACCCACGATGCGGGTTAAAAAGAGAGGGTTAAAAGAGTTTTTCTTAGAAAAGAATAATCGCTAGCAAATTAAATTTGAGCTTCTTCTCAGATGTATTTTACAATAAACAATATTACACCTCTAATTTTATCAATGAGAAGTTTAACAAAATTACGCGAAATAGCAAATGCACTTAATGAAACAAAGTTCCCTTTTTGACTTGACATCTTTTTACAATAAACAAAATCATAGTCACCAGTAAAAAGTATTCGGAAAAGATATAAATAAACAAATCTATACAATAAAACGAATGGTATTTCGCTTTTTATTTAATTTACAGTACATCTGGTGTTCATAAAAAGTAGGTTTTTGAAACCAGGATTAAAATCTTTCATCTTTCGTCCGCTTTTACAAGAAATTTACGGTTAGTTCACGAAAATTATTGTCTCAGAAATCGATACTCCATTGGGGTGTATTTTTTTTAAAAAACATTAATTTTTATTACGTTATTTTTAAAGTTTTGTGGACGAATAATTTTTTAAATCGAGAATTATAAGAGTGGTAAACCAAGTTTTATCAATGAGAATTTAGCTCTTTCTATTTAGATCTATGGCAAAAATTTCACTGATTCAAAGAACGTATGAGCAGAGAAATTAAGAGCATTTTCCTTCTATATAACGTTCCGCAGGAATCCATTTAAAATAAAAAAAATTATCTTGACATTTTTTATATTTAACGGTTTAATTGGTCTCATGGCAAATTTGTCGCATAACTTAAAACTGAATTCATTGATATTGATCGAACGAATTGATACTGATAATAGATACGAAAAAGTGAACTTATGCATCCTGCTATTTATTCTATAAAAATTAATACATTTAAATCAAATTCAATAATTTAGATAATGCGTTTCATTTTCAATTGTGAAATATAAAATATTAGGGAATGAAACTATTGGGATGGAGGTCGAAACTCCCAAATGGAGTATTTGTGTTTTTACACGTTTAGGAGGGTGCCGATTCTAAAAAGAGTTAATTTTCAAACATTGTTACATCTTTTTAGTCTGTCCTTTTGAGAGCACTCGACAAGCACTCGAAAACAGTGACATGAATCACTCTTTAAATAAGTCTGAAACCTAAAAAGTCCTATGACAGCTACTTTTTGCGCAAGAGTTGCTGCCATAGAATATTTTTTTTATGGAAAAAACTTACTGAAAGAAATATTCATGCTAAACGAGTTTCTAGTATCTGTCGGACGTCATAATAAGGTGTTCGAGAAAATTGCGCATGTACAAAGGGTAACTTCCTTTTATTTTTAGGTCTGAAACTCACTTAAATTACGTTATACGGTTCAAAATTACCTTTTAAATATGAATATTGATTTATTAAATGGTAATTGAAAGTCGCATAGTGCTATACACCCTTAGTAAATTAAATTGCATAAACAATGATCTTTTTATAAAAATGTGAATTGATTTTAGTTTGCTCTTATTCATTTAAAGTCTCTATCTTAATTAATTGCTTAAGCAATTATTACATTATTCGACTAAATTCAAAGTCTATTTTTGTCTCATAATTAAGTTGCGCATTGAAATGTTTTGATAAAAAAATATTAACTTAAATTAAAAATTATATATTTGATTAGTGTCTTGACAAATGTTTACTTTCTGGATGATTAAACAAATTACATTAGCTTTGATAAGACAACATTTATTTGACTTTTAATAAAAGGATTTGTTTGAATTCTTCTGATATTAAACATCTTAGAAATACCATAAATAGTTTTTTACTAAGAACTTTCGCATTTCTAAATTAATGAAAGAAATTTCTAAGTAAGAATTTTTCATTCACATAAATATGCTCCATTACTTTATATTGAATGGCTCATTTGATGCAATTATCATCCATAGAAAGGAATAATATTTTTTTCTTTGCACTTCTATCATTAGAAAAAAGTTTATACATAAGGATTATATTTATATATCACTGAGCATACATGAATCAGGATTCACCAGGCGTGGAATTCCAATTAAGATATAATAAAATAAGAATTTTTTTGATTTAATGTATAAAATTATTTTATTTTTTAATATATATTGTTGTTTGTCGAAATTCATTAAGCATAACAAATAATAATGAACCTAGATAAATTTGATTATTAATCGAAAAGGTGGTAGGACAGATAAGCTGTAACGTGCGTGGATTACGAATCAGTAGACAGTTCTCAAATGTCTTGTTGTCGCCTTTAACTGATTACGATAACAGCAATAAGACTGCCAAAAAATTGCAGAAAAAAAACTTCCAAAATGGTTTCTCTTTTTCTCTTGGATTGGTTTGGAGGAAATAATGTCACCCAATAGCTCCCACCAAGAAAGGCTATAAGTTACAGATTTTGTATCCTTCACATTTTCAATATAAATACAAAAAAAAAAAAATGTAATGCAAAACTTCATGCCAGAGATTGATTAATTTATTATTTAATTGTAAAGTTAGAAAATGTAGAGAAAAAGAAAATGTAGAGTTAAAAATGTAGAAAAGAGAAAATGTTTTTTTAATAATGTTGGTTGTAGATTTCATTATTTTAGCTTTAACGTTGTTAGTAGATTTAATTGTCCTCTCCGTCAAACGCTGCAGTTAACATACGTGGGGAGGGTTCCTGAGTACACTATGAAATATGAACTCGTAAAATATATAAAGTAATTAGACTTGATGAAATAAGCATACGATGTAGCTTAATGTGCCACTGTTTGCATATCAAGTATTGGTCTCATCACTTTAATGTGGTTCTAAATTACGAACGTAAAGCTTGTAGTAAAGATATGCTAGAAGCTTTACATTTTATAGAAATTGAAACAGAAAGTAGAGAAAAAGATTAAAAAACAGATGGTTTAATTCAGTTTAGACTCAACTTTAAATATTTGCCTTGGATCGAGTTTTTTTTACATGATTTCGTTTAAAATTGAAAGCTCATTTTGTAGCACAATTAACGCAATATGACTTTATGACTTTCTTGGTGGGGGGCAAGATCGCCAAGCACTGCGACTTTAAGTTTATTGTACTAAGAATGTCCTCGGAGAATTTTTGACCTCCGAAGACAGACGGGAAGAATTGTAGTTTTTCTAGCAACAATTACAATTGCATGTATCTTAAATATGAATAAATTTAATTTATAAGTATAATTATACACACTCATGAATCTGTAACGCTATTCTTTTCATCTTAAAAAAATAAATAAAATAAAATACTTTCTGGAGCTGTTAACGAAACCTTGTATTTTAATAACAAACAACATCAATATGCACACTGCCGAGCAATCTTAAGTGATATATGTGATGAAATGTTGCCCAAATAATTGTTCTTCCCGGGAAATCTTGTTTGCACAAAACAAACATTAATAACAACTGTTAGACGCAATGCGAAAACTCCGAAAGTAATATTGGTAAGCCCGTGACTGCCAGTATGAGCCGCATTCAGTCCCTAACTTAATCTATTAAACAGCCATACATTTTCCGCAGGAACACGTCCAAAAAAGCATGTTCGTGACCCCTTGGAGCCCAGTGTTTATTCTGATCATATATAAGGTCAATTACAATGTCTTGTTTCAATTAATCTTGTCTGCAGAAACTGATTGCATTTACTACAAACATTTGGGCCCATTGCTGCTGATGTATTAATGGGGAGCAAATATTCTGATCTCATCTTACGGATAACGAAGTTGAAACTGTTGGCGGTTAGTATTCCTTTCTTCTTCTATCGAAGTCTATTTTGTTGTTCTGAATTGTGTACATGTATAGCGGCATAACATATATCTTAAAGACGAATGGAATTAATTAATTGCTGTATTTTTTACAAAATAGTATGAAAATGAATAAATAAAGTTGAATTAACTTACTTTTAATAAAATAAAACGTTTGTTTGCAGTATTTACAGTATTTATGAAGCAATCAAACGACAGTTTTCCGTAAAAATCATCCTGTTTTTTTTGCAAAAGATTTTTCTACAAATAAATATTTACTGTGTAATGAATAATTGACAAATAAAATATTTTTAATGATTAAGCAACTACAAGCTAATAAATTTCAAAAAAGTATCCCATCAGATTTAGAAGTAAACAGTATTATGAAAGCTACTAGGAAAATTGAATACACATTTATTGTTTTTTAATGATATTTATAAGAAAGTGAAACTTACTATTACAAGAGAATCAACACAATCTTAAGCTATTATCTAATGTTATTTATTAAAAGAGTTTTTAATTCGTATTTGTAATAATTTCATAATTTAATAACATGATGGAAATTTAGATTACATAAACAAAAAGTACATAATTAAATGTCACACAAAGAGCAAATTATAATGATAATAAGAAAAAAAAACCAAAATAAGTATAAGTGAATAAATAGTTATTTTATTTATCATATTACCGATGTTAATTTATAGTATTTTGAAAATATCCACGCTAGATTTTTCTCTTATATTTTTCTTATTTTTTTTATTTAATGCACATATATTGCTTAGGTGGGAAACAGTTGATAAATTTAAGGAATAAAAAATAACACATTAAAAAAATAATGTTAGCGCAAACTTTAATAAATTCCGTATAAAAAAGCAACAACCGTTTTTTTAGAGTAAATTCTTTGTCATATTAAAAACTTCACTTCCTCGATCTGTCCTTTCGGATCAGCTTGCAATACACCCCAATCCAATACCTAAGTGTCAGGAGCAAAGCACCCACTTACAAAATCAGGAGGGCAACAAAATGAAAGCTTATTTCAGGTGGCAGTTTTCAAATCCAGATAAGAGATTTCAAGTGATTAGGAGCTTTTATTTGTTCCAAACGCCATTTTCCAATCGAATGCTGGACGTTATTTTTGTTTCGATTTGATATTTATTTTATTTTCCATAAATGTTTTATTTTTTTCCGCTGTAACCTAAATACGCTTACATCATTTAAATACTTAGTATGAGAAGTAAATTTCTTATAAAGGTATTTTTTTTTTATTTCGGTGAAGGGTAGAACTGTAGTACATGTACCGTAAACATAAAACCAATTTAATCCAAATCATAATTCTCTTGACACTGTAAAAACAGAGTGTACCAATTCTCAATACAAGAATTATCTTTAATAAAAGAAGGAATAGCTTCGAGATTTCAAATTGACTATTCAAATTGTAGTCAGTTGCATTCTTTATGTATGAGATTTTGAGTCTACATATGTGTCAAAACAATAAAGCTATTCTGTTGGGCTCCTTATATTATCCGACATCATACACTTTATCTACATGTATGCATTTACTTATGTGCACAATAAATTTATGTAGCATGTAGTGTGGACGTATCATGTAGGGGAGAGTGTTGTACCTTGGGACAATTTTTACATTTTAATTTTTTTCTTCGATAATTATATTTAAAATAAAAATTTAAAAACAGCATTTTAACACACCAATATATTCCTCTATAATATATTTTTTTAAATTCTGGCAGATTGAAATTAAAAAATTGCCACTCATTTAAAGTGGAGAGGATAAACTGTCCCAAGGTACAATATGATGTTGTACCTTGGGACATACTTTATAATTCAGTCAATAGTCATACACTTGAACTAATTTGTGTCAGGAAACAAACTTTATTGTTTTTTCAAGGAAATACGCAAATAAAACTTCATAATTCAAGAATAATTTAAATTATACAGCAAAATTGCAAGTCCAAATTATTTAACATTATATGATGATACAATATGCTTTAGTGTCCCAAGGTACAATAAACTACATGGTTTAAATAAAAGCAAGATAGTGGCCAATCTAAATGCATTATCATTATTTTCTCATAACCAAAATTTTTTGAAATCTTCTCTTTTATGAAGAAAATAAAATGCAGCTGACTGTTTGTAAAAGTACAAAGGTAAAAAAATTATATTGGAATGAGAAAAATATTTACTTTGGGGAAATGAAATATATTTTTTTGTCACCAATTCAACAATTCAATGATGCTAGTGTTAAATTTTATTTTGATGATGTCTGTTGGTTAAGGCTACTATTAGAAATAAGCAATGTATGAATATTGCCAATAGATTCTTAGAAATTGTCAGTGTCCCAAGGTACAACACTCTCCCCTATACTACTCAAAATGCTTTACTTTTTGGAATAAGTAATTTAATTTTTGTAAATTTTGTTACTGCAAGTAAGGACATTTTGAATTGACACGTAAGTAATATAATTAATTCATTGAAGCTCCTGCGTTTTTCACTGATAACAACTGTCCACATTCCCTTCCTATTAAATGCATTTCTCTAATTAATGTTGCTTCGGAATTTCGGTAGCGACTCTTAATTTGATTATTTTCAAGGACTTTCGTAGCACTCTTTAGCTCACAAGGAATTATTTCCTTAATTTAAAGGTTTTCAGTAGGTTTATAAATTGATAAAACTGTATTGGACATTTATGTCACAAATAAAAGATAGTTTCATCTAACAGGAACTGTATTAACATTATGAAAGGCAATGTTCTTTGCATGATGAAACTGCGATAGCAATGCATATTAAACAAGTAGCAAAACTGAATTGTTAGGAAATATTAAAAAATTCTTCGCACACTAAATATATGTATAGGTTAAGGCACTAAGGGTGTAATATGGTTTTCAACGATCAATAATATTATTTGTAGTTTATATCGAAATATTTCATGCCCACTTTATTTGATTATAAAAGGCAACATAGTAAATAAGATCAAAATTCTGATTCTTTACAACACAAAAAATGTTTACCCAACTAATTTTGTTACAATGTGTCTTTTATCTGTTTTTGTCAGACATTCTTGTCCTGTGGGGGCGACGTAAATTCTCTTTGCAGAAAACTAAGAGTTCGGAACATTCCCATAACGAAAATCGATAACATTAGGAATTCAAATCAGAATAACAATACACTGAACAACCTCCCCAAAGAGACGTATGTGCTTTTTTCATTACTGGTTTCAAAGGTATGTTATGGTGACAAGATTTAAAAAAATACGATTCTTTATGTGGAATTCTTTCAAAGGCTTATAAATATAAGTTTAAGTTTTTCTTGAGATAAAAATCCTTTAAAGATTTTATGGCTTAAAATTACAATTGTGGAGTTGAAATGAAAACCAGATTTTGCTCTAAAATGTGAATGTTATTTGTAACTAGGTTTAAATACCACAAAAAAATATTTTCAAAAATTCCATTCTCCAAATATAAAAGCAAAAATACTTGCATTTTCAATGTTTAAATATATTCTTTCCCTATTTCTTTAATATTTTTCAATCTCTATACACTCAATTTTATGTATTACAGACATCAAAACCACACTATTCAAAATATCTCAATTCTACGTTTTGCAAATACCTAAAAATCCACCGTTATCCCAGACAACTAATGTGTATGAAAATTGCATTTTGGGGACATTATACTTTATTTTTTTTACAACGATTGTAATAGTTTAAATATATCATCTATTTTACACGATCTTAAATACAATTGATCAAATATACTATGATAAAATCATAGTATAGTTATACAATTGTTTAAAAATACACTGCTCAAAACAATTAGGGGAGCACATGGCTTAGTTTAAACCCTTAAACTCCGAATGATTCCATTGCAAATAATCAGCTTGCGATTTTTTTTCTGACTAAGTTTAATTCGCTATTATATGTATCGAGAGATGGTAGAATCATGTCTATGAAAAATTTAATAATTTTTTGTTTTATTATTAAATGAAAATATGAAAAATATGGCAAACTAAAATTCACTCTAAAACAGTTTTAGAAAAATAAATTGACCCTAAACTTTTCATGCTTGCATTTTTTAGATGTTTAAAAATATATTTCAATTTTTTTTAACAAATAAAGTTTTGAAAAACAATTTGTTAGAATTTATTAAAAAAAGTTATGATTCCTATTTTTTCCTTAAATTTTAATTTAAAAAGACTAAGTTTTTTCTCTTGTTTTTTACTATTTCATTCCGGATACATAATAAACCTATTTCCCCAACTTTAGATTTTTAGAACGAAAATTAAAAAGTTGGGAGTGAAGTAAAAGTTGGAAGTTAAACGTGCTCCCCTAATTGTTTTGAGCAGTGTACTATGATTTGTAATATAAATAAGTGTCCAAAAACTATTGAAAAATGTGCGGTACGTCACATTTGGGCTCATGAGATTGGACTATTGAATTACAAGAAGCAACAATCTGTGTAAGATCGCAATTTCAGGGGGTGTTTTAAAAAGTGCTACCTATTTTTAAATTTATTTCTATTACTTTAACACATACATGTACTTAACTGTTAAAAATTTTCCGCAAGGTTGCACCAGATTCATTTGGAACGTTCTACCTCTATTCTCTCTAGCCGCCGGCGCAATTGTTAGGACTCTAGGCTTTGGAGCTGCTGGGGTCGGGTTCGAATCCCGGTAAGGCATGGATGTTTTTGACCGTCAATAAATGTTGTTATTTGTCTATGTGTTATTCATTTCTTCGTGACTGTAAAAATTCTTTCTGTGTCTGTCCCACTTGACGAAAGCTTATAAGGGGTTCTCTGAACAAGCACACAAGCTGGAATATATATGTACCACACCATACCATACCATCTAAAATGCTTTATAGATTCCTGTGTAATCTTGAGAAATAACTTTTAAGATTGCGGTTCATTACTTACTACATAGCTAGTAATCTTAAAATCATAAAAAAAAAATGCAATATGATTTGAAATTATAATAATAAATTTTATTAAAAATAACTTTTACGGGAAATTAGGAAAATATTTTTTGTTGAGGGAACAAGCATCAGGTAATTTTGATTAATATTCTTGATAAGAATTTGTTTTAACTTTAACCAAATTTTTTGCTTTCCTACTTCAACCTATGGAATTTCGTATACAATAATGCTTCGAGGAAAAATTTACAAAAAAGGAAAAAAGTCATTAGGAAGCCTGAACTGATTATTTAATTCGAAACCAATCTTCATTAAATTTTGTAAACACTTTCAAAAGTTCTTAAATAAAATTTTTATTTCACTGTTTCATTTATAATGATAATTATTGTTAATGACCTTTGAAACTGATTGTCTCCAGCGAAGAACTAATAAATCACCACAATATTTTTCCAGTTTGGTTTGCTTGTGCATGTAAGATTCTTCTGAAGGATATTTATTCAAAATAGTAAAAAGGTAATGAAAGACGCGTAATTTAATTATATAATAAAAAGTTTGTATTTTAGATTAAATGATGACTGATTCAACAAAATATACTTTTTGTTATGTACTTAATATTGTGTAATAATGTAACCCAAAATTATTGAGTATACCAGACATATTATAGAAAAATGATGCATGTTATTTAACGTATTAAATAACAATATATCTGGAAAAGTTTGAAAATCTGAGAAAACTTTCAAAAAACCAGATCACATTGTAATTTACATAATTTAACAACTATTTTCAAAATATCAAAAAAAAAGATATATTAATTTGAATATTTTTGTTTTAAATAAAAAGTATTCATTAAAATGAAAGACACTCACACAGTTAAAAAAATAAAGATTGGAAACAATAGGGTTCATATTTTATCAACAAAACATGAATTAAAAGAAATCTTGAAATGGTATTTTTATATCGATAATACTATTTTTTAAGCAGCTTATCCTATTCATAAAAATAGCAATGTTTAGTAATTAAGAAATACATATACTTAATTTACGTAAAAGACGTATTTTTCACAGCTTTGTCATTTCAAAGTGAATCAATTAAGTGTAAATAGATTTAACATTTAGTCCAAAACAATTTGTTTTGTTGTATATAAAAGGCGGAAATATAATTAAATTTATCTGGGAATTCAAGGATTTATTTTATTTAATTTCGAACTTTCATTTCTTTTCGAAAATGACTTAATTATATTATTGTAATATTTGTATCAGATAGTGATGTAGATGAATAAGCACAAGCTAAAACTTTTAAACTACATTAAACATGTTGCATGTTAAAAATTTATATTGTATCTGTTTGTATTAAAATATATATAATAGGGGAATACTAGTTATTAAAATAAAGATGTTTTTTGAATCTCTAATTGAGTTAAATTAAATAAAGCAAATTGTTAACACATATGCGTCTAAGATATGATTAAAAAAATATTTTCTATACACAACATTAGTTTTTGGCATGCAAAAGTTGAGTGAAAATGATTCAATAAAACTACGTTTATTCTTAAAGGACTATTGATAAAATATACGTAACTAGGGTGCAAAGCCCCTTGCTCGCTACCACTCGCCAACCCCCTGGAGTTGGTACGAAATTCCTATTTGTTTGCTCCGAAAACAAACATTCAAGACTAATATGAGGATACTGACAATGCAGGAATGCTCATCTATACAATCTGGCTAGTTTCCGTGGAAATGCTTCAGGGCATCACGTAGCTCCAGCGCTAAGCAACCATCTTTACCAAAGCCACGGGACGCAACCTGAAGCAGCCTCGGCACAAAACAAGCACACCGCCACACTTACTTTAGCGTTTCTGATTGGCTTAAGCCGCGTAAGTCAAGTGGCTTTCAAGCTTCCGACAATTACAATTTTATATTATATAGAGAGAAATGATTTGTGGTGTTGTTAGGGTCATGTTCATATTATTGGACAAACAATTATAAAATATTTTTAGGGATCACATTAATACAGACGTTTCACTTCAATTATAATTCACTCTAACTATAAAATTTATTTTTGATAGATTTAATTTTAAAAGTAAAATTATTATTATTTTTTGGGTTATACGTGTAGACGATATTTTTTTAAATTAAAGTTGGTTTAATGCTGTCGAATTAAAAAAAAACAAGAAACAGAAATTTGTATAATAGGTTTTGAAATTTTAGTCAAAATAATTCGACACAAGGGATGTTTACATAAAAAACACAACTAAATTGCATTTTTTTTTCAGCAACCAGATATTTTTAAGTTGAAAGATACATCTATAATACGGATAGTTTTCAGTTTCTAGAATTGATTCTAGAAGTGATTTTGCTTTATGAAAAAAAGTAAGTAATTTTATTCAGCCTATAAATTATAACTAAAGTTAATTTATTGATTGTTGAACTGACGGATTAGATTTGCATAAGCAAGCTTCGGGTTTTCTACAGTTTCCATGAGCTTATGCTTCGTTATAGTAAAACGGAGAAGTATTTTCTTGCTCTAAAATACGTAAAGGTTCGAGCGAATCGTTTTGCCTCAGACGCTTCGAATAAAGTGAATAGTCAAGTTCTAAGGTAGAAAATATTGTTTCCAACTGCAAACAAACTAGGAAAATACAGTGAAGTACAATAAATCTCTCTGGGGAAAGGTAGTTTTCAAAGCACTCAGGGGGAGATTAAATTCTCTGGTGAAGCGAAACTGCTAAAGGAAATTCTATCGTTAGAAACTTCATTAAAACTTTTCTAAGTTTACTGAGTAGTCATTTAAGAGAATTGACTCGGAAGTATACGCATATGCCTTTACCTGAGTGACATAAGCAATCCTTTTATCAAGTTTTGCAGAACAAGTGATGATAAAAATCGACATTCTGTGTGCATTTGTCTTAAACAATAAAAATGTGCACAGCAGGAGGCGTAACAACGACAACGGGTCGAATGCCAAACTAAATAAACAGTTATTGTAGATTTTGCAAATGCGCTGACGTTGAGTGGAGTGGATTTGAATTAATGCCACACTAGAGCTGCTCGAGGGAAAATGTTGATTTGTATCTTAATTTAGAATGCAGTCAAGTGACGAAAACTAGTAAAGCAGAATATTAATATCCATTATGTATATTTATTTCAATTTGATGCAGTGAATAATTGTATATATATGTATGCAAAATATAATCTAAGAAGAGAAAAAATTAAAGCCAACAACACTTATTAAGCAGTTGATAGCACTTTTTATTCCCCCAATAAAATTCATAAAATTTGTTATTAGCTCCATATTAATATTTGAATATAAGATCACAATGAAATTCCAATGTTCCTTAGATGATAAAAAAGATTTTACACACACATAAACACTGCTTATCTAGTACAAAATAAAAACTGCAATATTATAGTTTTCAATTCAACATTCAACATTTTTATAGATTGATTTTAATGATTTACTAAATATTTCATTAAAGTCCCAATTATCTTCACAAACTTAAAAAGTTAAAATTTAGTGTTTAGAACTTTTAAATAAATTTTGGAATACATCGCCAAATTGAGTAATATATATTTCAATTAACTGCTTTTTCAACCTTTGATATGAGCAAAATTTAATTAATGTATTATTCTCGTTCAAATTTACGTTATGGAAACTTTTGACGTGCCACTATTATTACAGTTATCACATGCACTGAAATTTAGTGAGATTGCTTCAACTTTTATTTATGTCAGCTGATTGACTCCAAACTTTGGGTGAAATGTGACATATTAATCTTAAATAATATGAAATAATCACATTTTAATTATTTACGGAATTATGCGGAATATTCAAGATCTTGAATTCTTTTCCACTACTATAGGGGAGAGAAGGGGAATGGCGCCACCTTAAGAGGAATTGAATTTTCATGCAGAATTGTGTTGCAATTAATGTAAATTGTAATGAGCCTAGCATACTACAGTTCATAATCTATCTTGTAGTGATTTTTTAAAATTTAAATCTTTAATATAAACTGAATAAAATTGTATTTTTCTAAAGATCGCACAGTGGCGGGATTACCCCGGTATCTGGGGTAATGCCGCCACATCAATAAACAAAGCAAATAATCTATAAATAATGGAAAATTACATAATAAAGCAATACATATAGAACTAAAATAGGTTTAATTACCTTTGGAATGGTAAATTGTACAGGGTACAGCTCTTTTATTAACTTTCTATGTCCAACTAAGTATGCAGGTTTTTCTTTTAAGTTTCGTTGGTCTATTTGACTAGTTCAGTTATTCTTTTACGGATACGGGGCTTCTCTAACGAAAACTAATAGGCTGTAGGGCCAATATATGAAATTTCTATTTTACGGATTATGCCGCCATCCTTTTGCATGTGGCGGCATAACCCCAGAGTGAGGTGGCGGCATTATCCCAGTCAGACAAAGTGACATAGACGGCTTGTTTAAAGAAAGGTAGTTAGCCTAACGTCCAAACTAACGACATGATAAAATAGCCAAATAATTACTCTTTTAAATGATATATAACTGATTTATCTAACTTAGAGATAACAGTCACTTATCTCTTAAGTTCAGAAGGCTCGAGATTAGATGAAAATCACTAAAAACTGTATTTTTTAAATAACTCTACACCAACTCACCGCACGGCCATTAGCGTCTATACTACAAATTACTTTGTTTCCTGCAACAGGTCAGTGCTCACAGCCCCCCTCCCACACACACCGCTGGCGAGATACAAGGGGTGGCGGCATTACCCGAGGTGGCGGGATTCCCCTGCTCTCCCCTATACTAAATATTTATTTCTAATAGTTAATATTCTTATAATAGAATTTAATGCATGGTTATATTAATTGTCATGTGATAAAAAGAATTGAGTTTTTTGGAATAGTAGCCCCACGATGACTTCATGAACACCATTAACATCTTTATTTTCAATAGGACAATGGTCCTTATTTGTCTTTTATGTTGTTAACTTAAATGAACTTAAAGCAAAAAAATTTCATTTTTGACTGGTTAATTTTCATTGTTTACGAGTTAAGCTTAGTTTAAAATGAGTTAATTTATTAGTAAGTGCATTAGTTGTTAGTACGTTGTTTTAGTAAGCTTAGAAGTTGTAATTCTTGCATGCCAAATTATGAAAAACCTGACCTTGATATTGTGAACTGATATCACATTAATGTTAAAGTTGAACTAAATATATTCTAAAATGTCTAATAATGAAAGCAAACAGCAATCTTTAATTATTGATGGTGCTTCCATTCCCGAATAAAAATTCATTTAATTTATTAATAGCTTCCTACTAAAAATTGAGTATTAGTTTACAAGGGAATTTTTTTTTAATATTAAGTATTTAATTAAAGGAAGAGGATTTAAGTAGAACTTAAAATTAATTTTTCAAATATTGCCAGATTATACTATTAAATTCAATATCAAATTTTTCAACTATTGTTTTTAATTAATTAAAGAATGTTTCGAAATTAATCCAATTTTTTATCAAAATATTAAAAGATAATTAAAACTTAATGGTTTTGTTTTTTTAATGTGTTTTTGGATTCTACGGCAGATTGAGATTTTATTATTATTTTTAGTCCTTTGGTCTGTCTGTTGTTATATGAGTTACATCTAATTAAAGTATTGTGCTAATGAAGTGGTTTATCTAGTAGTATATCGATGATTTTTCTGATATATAGAGTTTTAAAAGTAATGGAAGGATATCACTGAATTTCTGTTTTGGGTTATAAAATTCAGTATTCTGTTTATTGCATCACTTGCTATTTTTGGGTACTTCTCCTTGGTATGTATACATTATATCATATGCACTTTTGGTTCGCTGTTGTCACAAATAAATATTAAAGGTCAAAAGTTCAGAAAAAAAAACATTTTTTCGTATTGGCCGTAACTTTGGATGGCCTTGGACCTTTGTGCCAAATGTCAACCATAAGTTTTTATGCTCTAACATATACTATGGAACAAGTAGAACACGAAAAAATTGTCGCTGCAATTTTTAACTCTTGACTCAAAAAGTATTGCCTTGTGGAATTCGTTCGTTTTTCTTAAAAAAAAACGGAAGATCTTCAACTTTGACCCCACAAAACTTCAGTAAATTTTTTTTTTAGCAAAAACAAAAATAAACGTGTTTAATAGTTTTCCATAGAGAACATTTTCTGCAATTCAGCAAAATTAAAAAAGTCAACTATCCAACCCTGCCTGACTCTTAAAAAAACTGGATCTTAACATAAATAAGGTTAACGAAATGCAACATTTTAAAATAAAAAAAAATTAAAGCCTAAAAACATTTCTACGAATTTTATACGATTCCTATAAGTAGTTCTTCTTTTTTGGTCGCTTGTGGTCAAGTCGTGGGATACCCACTTTATGTGACAAAACGACATGTCCTAAAAGTGTTCAAGTCCCAAAATTCATATTTCAAAATGCTTGGCTGGCAGACTGCCCGTAGAGTTTGCTTGAAGGCTGCCAGACACTTTGTAACATTCCTGGAAAGTATATTTCAGAATTCTTTTGACTATAATTTAGTAAAGTTTGTTTGCTTCAGTGTGTGTATGTAGGGCAAAAGTTTAAATGAGTTTCAAAACATTCATTTTAGAGAAATATTTAAACATTTGAATTTTAAATTAATTTGATATCCTAAATTTTATCAGAAATTATCATTATAGATCATTTACCTTAAATTACAACTTGACAACATTTGTTTTTCCAGACTTTAGTGGATAACACCAGTTGGAACATCTTTTTAATGGATAGAGAGTATTTTCAATTAAAAAATACTTTTAAAGCAATTTCATGGTATAAACCGTTCTTGGCAATTTCGTCCCATTGAATCGATCATCATCAGAAGTCGCGAATTAATAAGTTAGACAATATATCTTAGCTAGACTTTGGAGAGCGTAAGTTTTTCAACTAAACCCTTCAAATGTGTAACCATTGGCCGATATTTATAATGTTCAATGTTTTTTAAAAATAATTTTTAAGCTTGCACGGATATTACACTTGGAGAATACTATTGTGTATACTCATTTATAAATCAATTAATATTTTTCAAGCGCATAGCAAACAAGTATAAAAATTAACCCCAAAGAACACACTGAAGTAAGTGGAAAAAGTTTAACTATGAGCAAGAACTTTAAAAACATGATATTTATTTTAAGCAAATATTTTTATTCGAATATTTTTATTTATATTTAACATAAAATATTTTATTTTATTTATTAAGTGCTATTCTTAATGAGCCTCCAGCTCTTTAGAGAAGATTTCCTAATCAAAAAAGTATTACTTCTTAAAAACACTGTCATGTTTCTTCTGGTTAAATTGTGTTATAAAAAAACAATCTAGTAAAAATATAACAATATTAAAGCACACTTTATTTATTTTAATTGAATTATACTTCAAAGAACTCTTTTGTATTTGGTTTTAATTAAAAATATCTTATCAACTATGTATGGATGCAACATTTTCTATTAACGTTTTTGAAGCTCTTCTGAAAAGAATACAGTGAAGAGTAATACTGAGAACAATGCAATTTAAAAATTTAAAGAAACGCGTGAAGAACTCTGCAGCGATGCATACCAAACTTACCTTAATTAAACAAAGAACAACTACAAAACATAAATAATGATTATTTTTCGGTAAGCACCAAACCACGGTCCAATAAAATTAATAAAAGAAAGAAACTCAAACATTAATAAATAAATAATTCCATTCATTTTGATTGAATTATTTTCTATCGCTAGAGGAAACAAACAACAAAACGTTTTCATTCTTTCTTTTAAATTTTTATTCTAGGGCTGTAGAAGATTTTTATGATTCTTTTGTTGCAGTTCTCATCAGGAATTAAAGGTTAGGAAGAAGAAAACAATGATAAGCAGGTTCTTCTTTTAATAAGACGACTTCGACCAAACGAAATTAAGCATTCGCGTATCAATGATCGTAGAGAATAACCGCTGTTGTGGTGGAATGTAATTTACTCCAATGGTTGCTTCTAATTGTGTTATGGCCATTCAGATAAAACTAAGCCAAAGACAATGTGTATCAGTTATTTTTGTAAACATTATGTCAAATGGAAGAAACATACTAATGCCAATTCAAAACAAAAAGTGTATTGGAAGACTTTTTCATCCTAATTATCGATCCTTTCATGACCGCACATGAAACACAATTTTATTGAATAATTCTGGTGCAAGAAATTCTGAATATTTTCGATTTACGATCTAGATATATTATATTCTTGTACGGCTCCCAAATTTCCTTATATTTCTAACTCTGCAATGGCAACAATCGAGTTTATTTATACTTTGTATTTTAAAATAAGAAAATCAAAACGATGAATTAAAATGAACAGGATCAACTTATAAACTAATTTTTGCAAGTAAATTCTCTACTGCAAAAAATATGTATAAATAATAAAGAACTATTTCATAATTATTAAAAATGAATATTTTGGAAAATTAAAGGATATAATTAGAAAAAGATTGGTATCAAAAACTTCAGAATAAATTATTTTTATTTAATATTTAAATGAAGTTTTAAGAAATGGCAGAATTGTAATATTTGTCTAATTTCGCATTAAAGTTTATCTGTTGCAATTTAGCGCGGTTTTCAACTCCAAGGTTCTCATAATAAAATTTTCAAAATTACCAGAATTGGCTAAAAATTTCTGGACGTGCTCTTTTTGGTTAACCAAACATGAATAATATAACGGTATGCAAATTTAAATTATAATTTCGATAAACTAAACTACCAAAAACTATTGTTAAAAAACACGTGGAATTCACGTGGTTTGTTGAAATCTTATTTCATATTGTTGAAAAAGAAAAAATCAAATTGTTTTTAAACATAGTTTCTTTGCGTTGACTTCTACCATGGTTTCCGATTTAGTTACAAGTGCATCTCAGTCAAGCAACGAAATATTTTCGTAATAATCTTAATAATCTAAGCAGGAGAATCGCAAGAAGAAGTGAGACTCCGGAGCAAGCAAACATATATTAAAATATCTTAATATACATATGAGTCATTCCACGTAAAATCAACCCAAAAAAGTTGGATATATCACTTTAAAGAAAATTTTATAAGCTTAAATTTGTTATCTTTTTTAATTTTAAAAGGATACTAAAGGCCAGATTAAAATAATTCAATGAATGGTTAGCGAGCGAAGCGAGCTTGTATCGCGAAGCGATCCAAAGGGAACCGCGCAAGCAGTTCCCGGGGGTTGGCGAGCGATAGCGAGCAGGGGGCGTGCCCCTAGTTTCAAAAATGTTAGTTACTTGAAGAATTTAAACATACTTAAGCAATACAGTGAATAATAAACTGTTTAGTTATAAGTAAAGAATATTAATTTTATAAACATTGTTGCAGATAATCATATTATCTTAACATGTTCGCAATGCTAAACATTAAGTCTTAATGCTAGACTATAAAAAAATTCTATACAATTTGACTAAAAAAAGAACCGAAAAGGAGGTAAAAGTATTAAACATTTTATTTAACAGCAAATTGATTTTTTGTGGAATGTGGTCAGGTGAAGATAAGTGCCATCCAATCACTGTTGGCGAAGTAAATACTTACGGTGATAGATGGATTTCTGATCTGCAGATTTGCAACATTCACAGTGTTTATCCAAATCCATGCCACGGTGAACACTTTCATATAAAAATAGCGGTTAAATATAGAGAGAGCCCAAAAAAATGTAATGAAATCGAAATGATAATCTTGGTTCCTTTTTAGTTCTAATCAACTCAGCTTCAATTCTGTCAACATAAAAGTAACTAAAAATTACACTGTTAAAAAAAATTCCCTGAATTAACGGAAAAACTACTGGCAGCAAGTTGCCGGGATTTTTCCGTTTATTTCAGAATCTTTCGTTTTGGAATTTTTCCGTTATTTCCAGGAACTTCCATTTCGGAATTTTTCCGTTAATTTCAGGGTCTACCATTTTGGAATTTCTCCGTTAATTTCAGGATCTTCCATTTCGGAATTTCTCCGTTAATTTCAGGATCTTCCATTTCAGAATTTCTCCGTTAATTTCAGGATCTTCCATTTCGGAATTTCACCGTTAATTTCAGGATTTTATATGGGGCTGTTTCCTGTTAATTTCATGAATTTCTAATTGGCATTTCTCTCTTAAATTCAGAAAACTTACATAGTATTTTCTAGTTAATTCCAAGACATTATTGCTTTTTTCTTGTCAATTCTGTTTCTATTTACCATCAATCATTCTAAATACATCTATTTATATATGGTGTTATAAATATAATCATAGGGAAATTTAAACATGAAGAAAATAATGTCTTCATACTTTAACCTTAAATCTATTCAAAACTAATACATTCTAATCCTTCGATAATTTTTAACCATATTTGGTATATTATCTGAATAAAAAGGACATTGTTCACATTTTTGAAATTTAAAAATTACCACTATTCCTATATTTAAAACAAATTTAATATGGCAGAAAAATTTTAAGAATTTTGATAATTGTTCTGTCATATTTTTTTTACAATGTATATATTTAGTATTGTTCTGGGGCTAAATGGTATCGTACTTTACAGTTAGCATATCCAGGGCAAAATCATGGGTAGGGGATAATGAGTCGGTGTCTTAGGGATTGAACACGCCTTAACAGAGAGACTCTTTAAGACAGTAACCTTTGTAGTCAAAAACAATAAATTTTTAAGTGTCTGCATTTGTTCAATACATACATGAATTTGTATAGTCGCTGATAGTAAAAAAAAAAAAATTGTTAAGTATATGGGGACGAAAGTTATTATCCCCCCCCCACATCCTGGATACCCCACTGATACAATTTAACAATATGTGAATAACAAAAGAATTACAGAATATAATCATGTTTTATTTTTTTTTCATTATTGAAAAATACTGTTATGGTATTTCAAATCCTCAACTAATTTAAAAATTTGTGCAGGAACTACAGATTTCGTTTTCTTCTTTTTCTGAACTTTCGACCCTCTTTGGAGATTTATGATAAACAAGCACCTGAAAAAAATAATATATTAATATATACAAGTCCAATTTTGAATAAATAGATCTAATGTAAAGAAGCAAGAGGTAATCAGGCGTTAATCAGACAAAATCTTCTTAAGCCTTCTAAAAGTAATTAATTTGTCAATTTTAGGCTTTTTTTCGAGCAAGTCTTCCATAGTATCTGCACCGTAATAATTTAACATCAGAGTTAAAAACGCTTTTTCTCTTTTTTTGTGAAGAGGGGGGATGGGGAAGACAAGGCATGAATCTTAGAGCACCTTTAATGAATTGATTTATCCATATCTTAAAATACAGTTTTGAGAATTGGAACACTGAAAATATTTTTTAATAGGAGGGGGGTAGAAACATAACAGAAGTGTTCTTGAATAATGTATATCAAAATACAATTTTATAATAGTATTTAGTAATAAAATACAATTTTATAATAGTATTTAGTAATAAAATACAATTTTATAATAGTATGTAGTAATAAAATACAATCTTATAATTAGTATTCTAGTAAAAGCTAATAACTATTGCTGTAGTTGTAGACGGTGGGTTGAAAAGGAGATATCACGTAGAAGCTATATTTAAATGAACGCTAAAATAGCGTTCTGCGGACCCTTGCAATTCCTAAATTCGGAATTCGTTAGAAAATTTGCATTTAATTGGAAATTGTGTTTTTCTTAGTGCAGATTTTTCAAAACAAAGAGCATTGACAATAGTGTATGTAACATCTGAATCGAATCAAAGCATGTGATCTTCATACATCCGTAATCACTAATTGATTCGTTAAATTAAACAAAAAGAGTATTATTTATTAAATAGAAAGTTTACGTTCTGTATACTTGCATTGTTTTTAAAATAAACCATGCTATGCTGATAGCGATAGCGTAACCGTGCTTTTCAATCGAGGTTAGGTTTTGAATTTTCGTCGAACTAGAGCTACACGAGGGCAATTGCTTTTCAAACGAATTTAAATGTAATAACTTCAAATCATTTCATTATTTTTTTTATATAATGTGCACTTGTTTGTAGGTGAACATTGTTTATTTCATGCATTTGACAGCTTTTTCAAACTTTTAAATTAAATTTACTTAGTTAAGCGTGTTGGTAAACAAACGGAATTATTAATTTCAGGAATCATCCCACGGTCAATTATAGAACTATAGAGATTACAGAAACAAATAAGAAAGAGACAAGAACTGGATTCTATAGATAGAAAAGAAAGATAGAAAATATAATTTTTAAATAAAATCTTATTTTATTAAAAGAAATGAACATACCTGTATATTTATCCTTCTTGCTTCAGATCTCGTCAACTCAAAACAAACAAACAAAAAATATGGTGGCTGAGTCGGTAGGCGGATGTGTCGAGGCTAAAAGCTGTTGGGTGCGAGGTTATATGGAGAAATTACGTTAATACGGGTCTTAAGTGAAATTCTGCACACAGAAATACGGTGTTTTTCCGTTTTCGCTTGTCAAGCAGTTAAGGAAAACGGAAACAAGCTGTTTATTTCAGACAAACCATCTGTTTGTTGAAGAAACGCAATCTTTCCGTTAATTCCTGAAAATAATCACAGAAATATGCACGTAAAATTCAGGTTTTTTTTAACAGTGTACAGTCCCTCTAAATCAATTACAAAACGTAGAAAGATTGTAATTTCAATGTAATTAAATTTGTATTTAGATAGAAAATACGTAGCGCCATATCTCGCCTCCAGAGGCGAGGGAATAAGTCTGAACTGGGGACGCTTATATAAAGCGTCTGGAAAATGTCTCGTCCGGATTAAAGTGTCTGGCAGATTGATTATTAACTTTTAACAAAAATTTCCAAAACATACGTGAATATCAACCTTGAGAAACCGACTTAACTTATAATTTACCTTAAATTGGCAGTCGTTCCATAGTGGGTAGTAAAGTTATAGTTTTCAGTAAAATTTTTTTCACAATGTATTTCACATTACATGTAAATTCATATAGCATGGTAATGCCATCACTTTTATCATCACTATATTTGTAGAATTACATATATTTTTTTATACAATGCAAATTGACATAATACCATCAGTTCATCTTTTTATTTTATGTTGTTACCGTTCAAAACGAATCTTTTCACAATTTTTAATATTTATGAAATTCGAGTCGTTGTTAGCTAACGTATTACCCTAATTTCATACATCAATCTCTCTTTCCCTGTGAAAAATGGAAGAATAACAAAATCAACAAGTCTATAATAAAGTTATTTTCTTAATTGTAAGCTCTTTTCCGAAAAGGTATCAATTTCAACGCATTATCTCATAAAAAAGGTTCCAAAAAGACGATTAAGTTCTCTGTTTGTTGTTTTTAAAAATTTCATTTAATTATATAATTAAAAAAAATAATCCCCTTTTTTATGGTTCTTCGAGTAATAAGGATATTAATTATGCTTCAAAGTGGCAGTTTGTCAATAAAGTAAGAAAAAAGGGAAGTGAATGAGTTTTAAATTAAAGTGAACAGTATTTGAATACCAAAAACTGATTTGTTTTTATAACACATATTAAAAAGAGAGTTTGCACATTAATTTAAGTGTTTTAATATATTTTTCTCCAAGGCTTATTTTTTTAATGTAAATATATAAAATTTTAGTCATTGTGATTGTGTATTTTGAAATTTCAGTTTATTTGCAAAATCACGAAAGTAACTAAACATTTATTTGCAGTACTATTTATATATAAAAAAAACTAATTACGTTTTTAAGCTATACATAAAAGAATTCAAACTTCATAAAAATAAAAAAAGAAATAAACTGGATCACCTATGTGTATCCATTGAATTTTTTTAGTAAAACCTTGTTTCGAAAGGAAGCCAGGGGGATTTTGTAATTATCTTTTAGTCTGTAAGAGAACTTCATCAGACCTTATTTTATAAAAGAAATTTCACATTCTAGTAGTAAAATTGCATTTTGAAAATTGTTTTTCCTTGCTTTTTAGAAAACAGAAGCTGGTACATGTACTTCGTAGGGATACATAAAAAATGAAATCTTCATTGCGAAGTTCAGAAATTATATATTTTTTTCTTGTTAAAGGATTCAAAATAATACTTCTTTGAGCATAAAATGTAAAAAAGTAACATAATAACATAATTCAGATCATAGTAAATAATAATTGTTTCGATTAAGTTTTAAAGGAAATTGGAAATATTTAATTAAAATTTTTATAAAAAAGCGAAATAAATTACAAAATTTTTGACATAATATTTAAAAAGTCAACATTTGATCAAAATAGAAGAAAATTGATTGATAACAAGACAAGAAATTATATTCTTTATTTATTTAAAAAAATGAAAATCTCTCTTTTAAAGTTCTTAGTTGAAAAATCTCGCTTTTGACATCAACCATTCAAAGTTTATTCTTATTCTTAGATTACTATTTGTAACAAATGCTGGCTTGTTTTGATTAATTGAAAGTGTCTACAAATTCGTTTTTTACTATTACTTGGTTTGTTTTAAAAGTCACACACATGGGCACAATTATTATAAACTTCAGTTTTGAAAAGGATCATGTATTTGTTTTTTGAGATTTACTAGAAGAATGTATTAATTGTATGGAAACAATTCAAGTGTATTTATGAAATTTCACATTGAAAATTACAAAACTATAGGTTTTGGCGTATTTTTGTTTCAGTAATTAGTCTCCATTTCTTAATTTTCTATTCATTTTTCATTTGCAAATAATTGATTGGAAGTTGCTACGAATACGCTTAGAATAATTATTTTTGTGAAATTAATATTTATTTTTTGTAACTGACATCATCATGTTTTCATGTTTTACTTTCTCATTTACACCTAAATTTTTTAAACATTTCAAAACTTAAAAAAAAATTCGTATATATTTTAACATTGGAACTAATTTCTTAGCGGACCTGAATCCCTATAATCTAGCATTGGAAAAGATAACAAACTTATTTTATTAACCTTATTAAACTAACTTTCTAAGTTATCGGAAAAATAACATTTATCAAAATGTTTATCTAAAACGATAAACCTTTATTATTAAGCATCAAGTATTTATTTTACTTTATAATTACCGTCTAGTTTTATACGAGGTTTGTACTTCAGTACTTTTTAACGTATGTATTTAGCACCCTTTAGCAATAAAACTTTTCCTACCAGGATGCAAAATTCTTCTAAATACATTTACTTAATGATTCAAAAACTTTATAACCCCAAACAAGGTCTATAACTTCGAGCTCTGGAACTAAAAACAAAAATCGTTTATGGTAACTCAATTTATCTCACATAAAATGTGGAACATAAAATTCTAAAAGTATTTGATAGGTTTAAAGAATCATACATGTTGTTTTAGTGCCGAGTTTTAATATTAAAAGCACTTTAAGAATTTATTCAATTAAATTATTTACTGTTGCACTGTTTCGGCCTTTACGGCTTTAAGACTGATTTGCATAAACTCATTTGCTTTCAAGGAATTTCTTTATTTTGACAAAATTGTAACCAACAGTCGATTGCTTTTGAGCCTAATTTGTTTTAAATATTGCTTTTGAAATTAATATTTGTTTGTGTCCAGTTCAAAGTCTTTTCGACAAAGGACGGGTTATTTGAAAAGAATTTCAAACAAGGAAAACACATTAAAAACAACTAATTTGATATTCTTGATTAAAAAAAATCACAAGTAACATCAATTAACTGGACAGATTCTTAGATATTATGCAAAGCGTAAAGAACAAAATATAGTGTCTAGTATAAGAATAAATTTCCAAAACCAAAGGGGTTACTATAGCATGAATAAGTATGAATGGATAAGACACATTGTAGGTCAATGTCTTCACTCGGTGAAACTGTTCCTAAACCTTTTTTTAAATGTTACACAAATTGATCAAACATGCAAAAACAGAAATTTAGACTTTGAGATTCACCAACAAAGTCTTTATACATAGTAAAATGGTGTCTTAAATGTAAACACATTCATTCATGTCTATGAGGAAAAAGTTTTGAACATGTAGCCTAGCCACGTTATTTTTTCTGTAAACATCTTTCGAATTTGGTTTTCAAAATAGAGAATACTTTAATTTTATTTTAGTTCGTGAAAAAAAATATTGAACATACATTTTTACAAGTTGCTTGATTTGATGATATTATTTTTCTATACTGTTGAAGATTATTTGTTTATAATCTGTTAGTTTAGAAATTTTAGACAAATTTGTATGCTACAATTTTGTGAAACCAATGTAGGAAAGCTAGATGAGAGTAGTAAATTTAAATATCATGAAGATGTAAACAATAAACTTCTGGGATAGTTTATGGAAAGCCAGTTGCACACAAAGCTTGGGAAAAGAGGGATTGCTCTTCAAAAATGCGTTTCCTAATTTATTAAATTGCATTTCCTGAGGCATTCCAGACGATGAAACTTCAACGAATGTTGAAATAAATTGGTTGTTAAGTAGTGGTTTATTTGCTCAAAAATTTTCTCATCAAGTAAATTATACGTAGAAAATATGCTTTTAGTTGTACGAATTTTATGTTATAACCACTAGATTTTTGCATAACTAATTTAATTTCTTAAGACCTGTAGATACGTTCGTAAATGATGGTTGTTTTATAGATTAAAATACTGTTAACACTTTAGTAGTAATATAAGTAAAGACTGTCATATAAATTTTAATTAAAATTTGAATGGATTATGCAATAATTTTCACTGTATTATTGTAAGTAATGTCATTGGGGTTTCTTCAATTTTCTTTATTATTTTTAAGAATTACCTTTTATTCTGAACAATAAAACAAGAAATTTTGAGTATGCAAACAACTTTTAACAATTTTGGATATTTTTTGTGAAATTTGCTTTTTCTATCCTTACCGCCCACACAATTTTACGAACATTGCGTGGAATCCATAATATCATATATTATCCGTTTTTAAAAGTATAGTTTTTGTACAGTTTACTTTAACATATTTTAAGAGCAAGCATACTTTCTCCTTATGTACAAATATACAATATAAGAGAAAAATATTACAAATATAGTGTAAGTTAAATTTGTTTTTTGTGTGATTTTATTTTGCTATAAAAACAGATTGCACTAAAAATATATGGAGTTTCAATTTTCTCTCCATAGAATAACCCATTCCCATTCAAAAAGCTTTTTATATGTGATATCGGATATATTGATTTTGTGATGCTTCTGTTTTGTGAAAAGAATACGAAAGTGCAATCGAAATGGTGAGTTAAAGTTTCAATTGGGTTGAAAAGTCTTTGCTTTTGAAATTAAATAAGTATTGGGATTTTTATATATTTTCAAAAACATAATACATAAATGTGTGTGAGGCACAAAGTTTGCTTTACTATAACTCTACAAATTGCAAAACATAAAAAAAATATAAGCTGCTCCAAATCAACACACACACTATAAAAATATCTGTTAATTCTCTAAGGGATAAGAAAATTGGCTAAAGTGCAAACTTGTGTATACTGCACGAGATTTAAATAAAAAAATAATTTAAAATTTAATTGCCTAAATTTTATTAAAATTATATTTCTGTAGCAGATAATTAAACTCAGCTTCTCCATGTTTACATTAAAAATTATTTATTTATAAAATTTATAAATTTTTAAGTATGATGTGTGTGCTGGAAAACCCAAGAGTCAGGTGAAGGGTTTCAACAGGGGTTTAATTTTGCAGAAAAAAATAATAATTACAGAAATATATTTATTTTATTTAAAGAGTTTTTTTAAAGTTAGACAGTAAAAACATGCTGTTTAAATATACTGTTGATGCAGTTTATTTCTTTCTGATAGTATCGTACTCAGAATGCATTCCTGTTATCGAAAGAAAGAGCTTTGGATTTCCTGCGAGGTTGGTTTTGGTTTCTTTATAATTTGTTTGAAAAAAAAAAACACCAGTTTTTTAGTAAAAAAAAATAAGCAGATTTAATAAGCAGTAAGTAATATGAAATAAGCAGATATTTTTTTAAAGATGCGGTATTTATCTGGCATACTAGCTGATAGTTTTTTTTTGTCGAAACAACAGACTGTATTTCACAGTACACACTTTAAAAAGCCTAAATGGGGACGACAGAAGACAAGCTGGTTAAGCGAAAATAGTTTTAAACCGGAAGAGGGTAATTTTAAGGGTTCGGATATACACTTAATTGTATCAGGTTGATACACTTATGATAGTCGCCTTAAAAATACCCAATTAATGTAATGTGCTATTTTATTTAATATATTCAAGCAAAAGTTGCATACCATTATATAATCCTTATTTTTTTGTTAAAGTTAAGAAAATCTGAAACTTTTCACATACTTACGAAATTTTTTTATCGCTATCATATGATTGGGGATTAATATGGTATTTTCGGCTAATTTTGCATTGTAAGGATAAAATGCAGTTAAAGCAGATTTCCGATTAAATGGAGTCCTGTAAAGAGAGCACTTTCTGTAGTTAAAATTAAGATAATAAATAAACAAATATATTCTCACCTCCATCGTCTTTCTCGAAATAGAAAACGATTTGTACAATTATATAATACACAATTCACTTCCCTGTGCTGTTGGAGCATTAAAACTTCCCCTGAAAAGTTTCAGCTAACATAAGAGTCTTCTAAGCACCTTCACATTGGAAAAATGTCACATATATGCTTAAGGAAATTATATGTGTCATAATTCCGTTCATTTTAACAAGGTAGGAAAATGTGTAAAATTTACAATATTGGATTCTACATTACGTACATAAAATGTAAAAACTGGAAGCTTATATGAAAGTTATATCCGTCCTCCCGCCAGTATATCTTACAACCCAACTTTCATAACTAAACTTAAGGTAATTAAAGATACATGACATACTATTTTTAGCCTACTTTTCTTTTTTTTTAATTCGAAGAATTAAAAAAAAATGAAAAAGTAGGTATTGACATGCGGTCGATGTCCGTCCCTCCGTCTGTCCGTCCGTACCCCCCTTCCAAAATCAGTTCTAGCAATCCGATCTTAAAAATTCTTTTTTTATTAGAAAGGTATAACCTCAGACACCCAACTTTCATACTTTTTGTCCGTCTGTCTGTACGATAGGACGGACATAAATCTACTATTTGATGACGAATTTCCCATTGAATTAGCATTGAAATTCAATTTCGAGTCATTTAAATCGCTGAATTTAACTACAAATGCTACGGAAAAGTGAGATACGTCAAAAAATTCAGCGCATCGAAATTAGAATACATTGAAAATTTCAGAAAATAATTCGAATTCGAAGTACTTCAATTATTTAAAAAACATCAAAATTTAATGCTCATTTTTAAAGCATAGGAAGCCATTTTTAGCCTACTTTTCTTTTTTTTTAATTCGAAGAATTAAAAAAAAATGAAAAAGTAGGTATTGACATGCGGTCGATGTCCGTCCGTCCGTCTGTCCGTCTGTCTGTCTGTCCGTCCGTACCCCCCTTCCAAAATCAGTTCTAGCAATCCGATCTTAAAAATTCTTTTTTTATTAGAAAGGTATAACCTCAGACACCCAACTTTCATACCTTTTGTCCGTCTGTCTGTACGATAGGACGGACATAAATCTACTATTTGACGACGAATTTCCCATTGAATTAGCATTGAAATTCAATTTCGAGTCATTTGAATCGCTGAATTTAACTACAAATGCTACGGACAAGTGAGATACGTCAAAAAATTCAGCGCATCGAAATTAGTATACATTGAAAATTTCAGAAAAGAATTCGAATTCGAAGTACTTCAATTATTTAAAAAACATCAAAATTTAATGCTCATTTAAAAAGCAGGAGGAGGGTATTTTACATATATATTCCGACTTGTGTGCTTGCTCAGTGAGCCGCTTATAAGTCTTCGTCAAGCAAGACAGACACAGAAAGATTTTTTACTGTCACAGAGAGGAAAATACACCCAGGGCGAAGGCGGGAATCGAACCCGCGCCCGTTGCAGCACGCAGACCCATTTAAAAAGCATTAGGAAGCCATTTTCATTAGAATTAAATCACCATTGCCATCGCAACAATTGCTTGAGAAACTTTAATTCTTTTCGACAATAAATTAAAATAAATTTATTTTTTAGACATCGGTCAATTTAAGATGACGTCAAATATATATTTCACTACGAATTGTTTTCATTATATTTAAAAGCGAGGAATATTACATATTTATTCTTTGAAATATAAATTTTTGAAAACGATTTACGTTACAATTATTTAATTTTCGAAATAAAATAAATGAAACTAGCCGAATTTAGCAAGTAAATGTTTTTTGAGGAGTAGTTTTTTGGTTTTTGTTCTACGAAAAATTAAAAATTTATTTATAACTGCAAATAAAGCTGTGTTTAGTTAGATGCTGCGTTTAGTGAAATTTATTTTAAATTTAATGTGGAAAAACGGTTTTTGATGTCACTTACTGATACGAGCCTAGTTTTTTCAAGATAAGAATTTTGGTAAGTATTTAAGTAACAGGAAAGTAGGCTATTTTAGTTCTTTAAGAACTTCTTGTTATTAGAATTAAATCACCATTACCATCGCAACAAGTGCTTGAGAAACTTTAATTCTTTTAAACAATAAATTTAAATGAATTTATTTTTGAGACATCGATCAATTTAAGATGACGTCAAATATATATTTCACTACGAGATCTTTGTATGTTGATATAAATTGTTTTCATTCTATTTTAAAAGTGAGGAATATTACATATTTATTCTTTAAAATACACATTTTTTGCAAACGATTTAAGTTATAATTATTTAATTTTCGAAATAAAATAAATAAAACTAGCCGAATTTAGCAAGCAATTGTTTATTGAGTAGTAGTTTTTTGGTTTTTGTTCTACGAAAAATTAAATATTTATTTATAACTGCAAATAAAGCTCTGTTTAGTGAAAGATGCTGTGTTTAGTTAGAAGCTGTGTTTAGTGAAATTTATTTTACATTTAATGTGGAAAAACGGTTGTGGATGTCACTTACTGTTACGAACCTACTTTTTTTTCAAGATAAGAATTTTAGTAAGTATTTAAGTAACAGGAAAGTAGGCTATTTTAGTTCTTTAAGAACTTCTTGTTTATTAAAAAATCATAAACAATTTTTCATTTACATTTAACAATTATAATGAATATTTATGTTTAAATATTAATTATTTCTTTTGCCCAGTTTTTTCATCGTCTTCTGATTTTAATGATGTTTAAAAACCTGATCGTTTCTTTATGTTTTGCAATTAATTGATAGTTTCAATGTGATATATTAAACTGAAAAGAGAGAGCTTTACTTCTTTTAACATGTGTACAATTTTACATATTCATATTTGAAGCACTAGTAAATTTTCGGAAACTGTAAGTAAGAATCTATTTTAAATGAAAAATTGTTTTTAGTTTATTTCGTGATATTTAAAAGTTTAATATTGAACTAAATGCTGTGGTTGGGAGGAGAAGTATAATGCTGGAAATATCCTATCATTTATATAAAAATCTTTACAATCGAAAAATACTAATAAGTGGGTAGTAAATAGTTTTAATGGTAAATAAGTTTAACCAAACCATAAGTGCGTTAATAATTTTTAGTCCATTCAAAATGTAAGATACGTTTGAAATTTTTTCTGAAGATTTTGAGGTCTAAAAACTACTTTTATTCAGGGTTTATTCAATTTCAAACATGAACATAGTTCTTGCTATGTTAAAAAATATTCAACAGTGTTTTTGAAGCATATCAAATATGTTTACAGTAAATACCAGAAGATGCTGGTACGTCAATGTAAACCAAACACTCGAAACTTTCTTCTTCATATCGGAAAATGTTTACGCAAATATTCCTCAACAAATCCAGTTGAAAACCGCCTCTATCTTCTGCTCGTCGATAAAAGTACTTCATACGCTTTTCCATATATGTAAAACATGCCCCCATCTCCCGCGTCTTGCTTTAAATAGAAAACGATTTTTCCTTCAACGTAATAAACAATTCCATTCGTCTGTGCCGTTGGCGCCATTAAAATTTCCCCCCGAAAAGTTTCAACGCAGACCAACAGAGTCCTCTGAGCACTTCCCCACATTGGAAAAGTGTCACAGAAATGCTTAAGGAATTTATCACCTCAGAAATCGGCCGTGACAATAAAAGCGGCGACGCTTCCTTCTAAAGCAATCGACGTTTTTACTACGTTATTACGACGCTATTAATAACGGGCCGTAAAATTTTTGCGGAATATGCAAAACGGGCGAATTGAACTGTTGAGCGAGGCACGAGGATCGGGGACTTAAGGGTTCGTTTATTATATCCGGTTGCGCGTGTGGGAAACATAGAGGGGGTGGGGGGTGGATTGAAATGTAATTTTCACGGGTCAAGAAGAGTTCTGTATCGAAATTTTCAATTTAATGGAAGGAAAATGATATTTAGCATTCAATAAAAAACGAGTGATAACCATTTTGATTTCATACCGGTAGAGGAGTTCGTCTTCCGACTGCTAAAGTTTTCGAATTCTGTCCTCAGGTTGAGTAGGAGAGACTGCAGCGAGTTTTCCAATGGGGGAAGTTTCCTTATAGATTATTTTAGAAATGAGCCATTAGGGGGCGCCAGCTGGTGACTGTATTTAACAAGTGGACCACCCACCCACAAAAATCTTCAGGTTGCTTTTTGAGCTGTTTTTGTGATGTTTCAACGTTGAATAACTTTTGCTGGTTAGATTGAAACTTAAATTAAGCGTGCAATTCTTAAACGTGTTGTATAATGGTTGTGTTTAGTACAAGGTGGTTTATTTTCTACATTACTATGCATGCGTTTTAAAATCACATAAACCTCTTCTCGTCAAGGTACAAATAAAGTTTATTTATAACAAAAGGTCAGGTTTTCCAAAATTTTACGGGACACGAATTCCAAAAATTCCAATAGAAAAATGTGACCCAAAATTTATTAACCTAGCTTAATATAACAAACATTAAGTATTTTGCAATACATGACCAATATATAACCATATTTGTAGTTTAAAAAAATTCTACATAATGGGCAACAAAGTAAAGAATTAAAGAAAATACAAGATTTAACGTGCATAAGTCACATGTACAGAGCTATTTTTTATTCTCACTTTTTTGCACATCATGATCTGTTTATTGGATAGCTAAGCCGAGAGAAGAACACCGATAAGTATCCCAAATAGCAAGACGCCTTTTGCACACCGACGCACACGATAAATGGGAGATATGTGTTTTGGGATCATAATTAAGTGTTTGACTTGAAATAACATTATTTAGTAATCACGTGTCAATTATCCGGGATGGGTTTGTGGTTTCAAATTGAGATTTTAACTTCAAACCTATTTATTTGACTGCAAATGTTTTGTCTATTGGTTAGACATACAAAAGGAGGTATTTCTTTGCTAAAATGGCTATTAATACTTGTGTTTTCGAGCTATTTTAACAATTTCACAATATGTAATGCCAAAATACTATTTAATTTGTATTGTTTAGATATGTTGAAATACCGTAATTTTATCGCTTTATTGTTTGATGTCGATTTTAAAACATATCAAAATTAGTTATAGGAGTACGGAAATTTTAATTCTTTTATTTAAAATATATCCGTTGTTTAAGTTATGCTAGTAAAATATGACTATGAGCAGATTTTGGTTTTGTCAATTGTTTGGTTTAATTAATTATTAAAATGTTTTTTAAATGATGTATTTTTATAGTTTATTTCATAATAAAAAAGCTTTATTTAAAAATCTAGCAATGAGTTATATTTAATAAAAAAATGGCAAAAAGATATTTTTCCTCTTGAAAATTGATTACATTTTCATTTTAAACTAGGTAGTTTTTAATTAATCAGTTCCAAACATTATTCTTATAAATAAAACCACTATTTATAAAGCTCAATGTATTTGTTGTTTTATTATATACCTTTTTTTTTAAAGGAATCTCCATTTTTCTAGGAAGGGAAACAAATGAAGTAGGATTATGCGTCCAGTATGAAAAAGTATAATTTCTCGAGTGCATTAAAAGTTCCATTTTCTCATAAGCCTGCCAATGACAGTCATTTACTTTAGGGTTGAATTAATGTGTAGTCTTAGTATGATCAAAATAAAAGAGTATCCCAATTTACTTCGTTTACTTAAGATTTTTATTATCATTTATTTTCCTTGTTTAGCACTAGAATTTTTAGTTCAGGGTTTTTTTATTTTTTAAATTTAAGTAATTATTCTAATGAATGATATTTCTTACTTAAACGCAAGTTAATGTGCTCTGTTTTTTAAAGTTTTAATTAAATGCATAAGTTTGGAGACATTAAAAATAATTAGGCCAAAGTAAACACGGTGATTTATTTGTTAAGAAAATGCAAGCTATAATTAATAACATAAAATATTTTTACATAATGAATATTATTATTAATTGATATATTGGGTATTAAATAGTTAGTTAAAAGTATTGACAGCATGATATGCATCTATGGAATGTTTGTTCAAAAATATATTTCTGAGAAAACTATAAACTAAACGTTAAAAAAATGGTATTCAAAATTCAATGACTTTAAATATCCATTTTAGTAGTAAATTTAAAAAATGATTTAAATTTGTTTCCTTGATCTATACTGTAAATTTATCATATTTATATCTCATAAAATTATAATATATTATTATTTGCAATAGCATGTGTTATTGTATTTAACCACTGTCTGAAATAAAAGAACGTCGCTCTATTGTGATTTGAATATATACTGTAACTAAAAAATTATATTTGTTTTTAATACTTTTTTAAAATAAATTTAACTTATTTGAATAAACTTGATTTGAATAATAGCAAACAAATTCAATCAAATGTAGTTAAATGCTGCGAAGATTCTTTTTTGATCACTCGTTCATTTTATAAGAACAAATGTAAATCGCTAAAAATATATAATTTTTTAATGGATTCTCTTTCGAAATTATCATGATCTATAAAAAAACAAAAAAAAAATATCTTGCATAGTTTTATGAATTTTTTTTAAATACATACTGAACAACATACACAAATTCGGCAAAAAACCCTCTTATAAACAAAATAAAAAAAATCCGACTTCAAAACAGGCGTTAAGAAAAGAAAAATAACTCCAGTTTAGTCTTGAAATTTAAACGACAGCTGTGCATTTCCGGAGTAAAACTGCTGCTATATTTTTGTTTCTAAAAAACCGGTTATCGACATATCTCAGTTCCATCTCAAGACAGCGTTGGCATCTCCCCAGTAACTTCGGCGGATTGCTGTCATAGTCTGCGTGACACAAAGACATGATAGCCACCGCCATTACAATGGTAGGAATGACGTGGGTTGAGTTATATCTTGGAATTTGAAACGGGAAAGGTTGATAGGTAGCATGTGTTAGAAGGTTTACATCACACGTCAACCACCATTAGAGGAGTATATTTTAGAGCGAAATTTTCAATTTAAATGATAATTTATTCACTATTTTATTTATTTAATTGTTTGGTAGAATATATAGATGAAATATAAATTATTACTTGGCTAATGATATTTTGCTGTTATGAAAATAGTATGTGTGTTAAGTTTAAAGTAAGATTTTGAAAAGTTTAAAATTCGAATATACTGTTTCAAATTGAAATAGCCGTATGTCAAAAATTTAACAATAACTGTATAAAAATACAGCATTTTTGATGTTATTAAAATCAATTGTCATTAAGAAATAAACAATCTACGAAGAAGAAAAAAACGATGAAATTTCCCCCCTAAAAACTGTAATATTATTTTATTTAATTTTTTGCAAAAACCCTTTAAACTTGATGGGAAAAATGTATAAAATTTTTTAATAAAATAACTGTTAATAAACATTAATTGTTTTATAAAAACATGTATTTTGTAAAACATATTTTTGTAAAATATAATTTAAATACCAGTTGTTGTTTATTGAAAGAATTCCATTCAATTTTTTAAGCAAAAAACATTAGTTAATGAAGAAACTCATTTGTAGTTTTTAGAATTATCGTTTTTCATATTAAATTCTTTAATGTATACAAGAATACCAATTATTAAAAAAAGGGAACAGAAGTTATCTATCTTTTAACCTCAACGAAGTAATCAAAATGAATGTTGAATACATGCGTTTTTGGAAGAAAAAGATTCAATAATTAAATTTTTTTTATGCTTCTACTATTATTTTTCTGTTTTTTCTTTATGTTCTAATTTCAGTTTTTCTTTAGTTTACTTTTCTCTTTTGATATTGCTTTTGAAGCAAGATATTGAGTACAGTAAACAATTATCGGCGTTGTTGTACCCAAAAGTTCTGGAGGCTGTATACTCAAAGTAATACAATGAAATCTTGCTGTTTTTGAGATGTCGTGAAAAGATTTATTTTTTTGTATATAATGAATTCAGTTCGTTTTTTTAATATTTTTCTTTGTTATTAAGCTATTCGTTATTAATATTAAAGATTTTGGCATTGTATCTAAAATAATTATTTTTATTACAAAACCCCAAACAAACAGTTGTTTCTTTATAATTAAAAACTCATCAGGTTTTAAGGTTTCATAAAGCTAATGCACTGCACATTAAAGTTATTAATATTTCTTGTAATTACAAGATTTAAAAATCTTATAACTGTTCTTCTTTATAACATTGCTATAATAACTTGCTATAATAACTGTGCTTCTTTATAACATTGCTAAAACTATCACATCCCAAGAATAATTTTTACTTCTTATTTTTTACTATTGGCAACTATTTTAAACTATCGAAATGATACTATGGTAAACAAATTCATACTATGAATAAATTTAATGATAACTTTTAGAAAAACTGATTTGGGAAATTATAAATTTTATGCTAAACTTAAATTACATATTTTGAATTAATTTGCGACTGTTCGCCCGTCCATTTACTTAGTAAGTTCCGACACCCTTTTCCCCAAAACAAATAGTGAGATAAGTCCAATTCAAGCAAAGAATTAGACAGGGCTGCAAATCGAATTAATTATTTGTTTAATAAAATTTATATAAAAAAGAAAATAAAAATATAAAAATATGATATCCATTAAACTAACAAGATAATCCATTTTAATCAATACTTCCACTGTTGTCACTTCGTCAAACACACGAGAAACTATATCTATTCAATATGAAAATAAACTTGAAGAAATATTTTTTGCGATATAAATTAGTTTGGAAGAGATACTTCACAGCATATATTCCAACAAATTTCTTTTGATGTTCATAATATTTGTATTAAAAAAATGCTAGAGAGAGTTCTGTTTTTTCAAAAGAAATATGTTGTCGTTATATACATTTCAGTGTTTATTAATGCTTATTTGTATAAAAGCGTCAAAATACAAATTATTTAGTTTATATGTTTGAATTTTGTAAAAATGTGTGTGCAAAAATACGAAAAAATCATTTTATGGTCAGAGAAAATTGCTGGATTAGACTGTGATTTGGAGAATGTAAAAGAGTTCATCACATAATGACTTGGTTGCCACGTGGCTTGATACCAAGTCACGTGGACCGTTTGGAGGGTTTTCCACTACTACGTTAAACACAAAATACCGATAAAACAAATAGAATAAAAATAAAGTTGGGAAAGAACAAATATGACTCGCTATTTCGCGGAAAAAATATTTTTTACTGCTTATCCCAGATGTTTCAATAAGAATAAAAAAATCTTTATATGGATTTTAGTAGTTCTGCTAAATGTTCCATTATTAAAATGTATTAAATTTTTTTACCGGGAATCTCTAATCATGAAAATAATACATGATTTATAAAAATAGCTCATAAAATAATTGCCGACATAAAAATATAGGTTGTAAGAAACAAATTTACTATTAACAAGTCGATCTAAACAATACGTAAGTAACGTTTGGATTGTTTTTATAAGCATCTTTCCATTTAATCTCAACCAAAATTGAGCAACTTGTAGAGATTAAACGAATGGAAGCGAATATTTTTTAATTGAAAACGGAAGCAAAACGCTGTTGATTATGGAAAATCTACAAGAAAAATATTGAAAGTTACGGATTGGTTTCAGCAAACCCACGTGACATGGGAATATATGTGAGTCACTCTCCAGGTTTATCAGTCTAGTCTTATATGTTTTTTTCATTGGCATTGATCTAGCGAAACGGCAGGGATAACTCCCCATCTGCGGCAATATTGCTTCTCAAATTAGTGACCTGGAGATTCATCTTTAAGTTTGTTTTCGGAAGCTGCTTGTGTATAAGATTAGATGTCCCTTCAATTCATGTCGCTGGCTCTGATAAGTTTTACTTCTATTTTTAGAGCAAGTTATATTGAATTTTCGTTCTCTTAACTACAAATTATTTTAGCAAAAGGTAAAGAAAGTTAATGAAGAATGGGCCATACTGGTGACTAAAAGTTGAATTTAGAAATAAATTATGTGTTTTACGATTTTGTTTCTCAGGTTTTTAAATCGTGTGGGGAAGTGGTTGTAGGTGACAGTTAGTGTTGCAATCCTACTTTTTTGTTAAATAATAATTGTTAAAATAATTTCTTAATATAGCTTGGAATGAATTAAACATATTGTTAGGTTTTGGTTCAAACACTTTTTTTTTAACCAAAGCGTAAATCTACTGGAGTAAATACGTTTAAATATATTACAAAACCCTAGTCGATAGTTCTATCGTCCAGCTTCCAAATTCTGAATTGTAACAAAAATCAATATAATAGTAAGGTTAAAATTGTAAAAAGGTTTGTTTTACAATGATATTTCTTTGTGACACGTTTGCTGTAGTTCTATGTTACCAAACAATTTAAGTAGTTGACAAAAAGGAATATGGGGCGCTGGTGTCAATGCAGAATATTACCGCATACATAGCATTTTTTTGGCCGTAGAATTCAAATGGATTTTCTGAGAGTGTGTATCTGAAATCTGTTAAAATAAACTTCAAATTATATACATTCAACTGCTGGGATGCTATAATATGCTAGGGCAGTCTTGTATCTAATTATACAGAATTTTCTGTTCGCTGACAAGCGAGTTAACGAACTGCATCCCAACTAGGTAACACCGAAAAATCGATACATCAATTTACATGCGAGCTTCACTTTATGCATCCTATGCATCAAAAAGCTACACAGAACAAACATAAAGGAAAACACTCCTTCGCATGAATACTCTCTTCCTATTTTGATGCACTGGGATGACAAAAATTTAACTTCCACTTAATAATTTGACCTTAGGACAAACTCCTTTAATTTCATATGAAAGTATAAAATCGTTAGTCCTTGTGTTCAGAGGTTAACTTCAGAAAAATGATTAGAAAACGTTAATCGTTTTGCTGTTATATTTAATAATGAGTCGTTGAAGCAATGAAGTAGTTAAAAAAATGTGCAAAGAAAGTTGATTATTATAGTTCATACTTTGTCCATACTATTTTTTTTTTAACTATCTGATGTTTTTCAAATATAAAATTGTGCAAGTAATTGTCACAGTAAACGAGGCTGGCTTAAACTAAATATGTTATACATTATTCTGACTCCTATCTTAGGATGATTGGGTTAATAGTTATTATGCGACCTATTTGCTTTAACAAAATCTACATTTTCATAATATTCTGGCTGTGTAAAAGGGCCAAAAATGGGAAGTTACAAACTTTACTGACTAACTTGAGTGTCGTAATCCCAAAGTGGATAGTTGCAGAAAGTTGGCTTTCCATTTGGTGGTAAAAAATATTTTCCCTCAATAAAATCCCGCCATATAAAATTTTTATGGAAGTGCTTTTGACATAAGGTATTAATAAATTTAAATTAATAGTATAGTTGCTTACAATTGATATATTTTTTTTCTTTTTCGGCACAGATTTTACTATGTTTGAATCATGGAGGAATGAGTAGTAGGGAGGGGACATAGCCTATTCCCCGCCATTGAGCGGGGTGAAGTAACTGTAAGGTATAGCAGGGAAGCTAAATACAGGGAATGATTGGCAACGCGCGCGTTTGACGCCATAGGAAGTAATAGGAATTTTCAGGAAAAGTGACTTTTGGAGGATTAAAAAAAATATACTGCAGCTATAATTTTAGATATACATTCATGTACTATCAGACACTTGGAAACACAAGCCAAATAATATTGTTTTATTTTTATTTTAGAGAAAATTAGTTTGTTTAAAACTATCTTTAAACTTCCGCATCAAAAATATATAATCAAAGCCACTTGTAGTTTTTTTTTCTTTCCTAGAATGCGTTCAACATGTTCAATTAATAAAATAGGTTTTCCATTAAGAATCGAAGCATATATTATAAGCTGTACATTATGTTGAATAAAACTTTGGTATATGGAGTAGTACATCGTACTAAATGTAGGGAAAATATCTTATTTCTATTTTACAGAGACAATTTCAACTTTTTATATGAAGGAAAAATGTATAGAATTTAAGAAGCATTAAACACACAAACAAAACAACCTTTTCTTAAAAAATAAATACATTTTGTTTCATGAAAATAAGTTCAATTTGGAGAGTAAGAAAAGTACATTTTGGTGAGTTTATCCAAATCAGTTAAAATTTAGGATTTCATTGTCCTTCAAATAGAATGGATTTTGTGTAAAACTGTCTAATAGATTGCTTTGTGTTTAAATTTTTATAATAATGGGTTAACCGGACTTTCATATACGTGTCTAAGACTGACACTGCTTCCACTATGTCTAAGACTGACCACTGCTTCCCAGCCTTTAGAGTGACTTTTACGATAGGCCTTTACGAATAGATTGTAAATCTGATCCCCTTCTGTAGATAAATCCCATTTGCTTTTGTACCTAGTCAATTAAGAAAGCACGACTCAAACGGCCGTAAAAATACGAAGGCAATTTACCACCATGGGTTTCCACCTTCCATTTCCGATAACTTAAACTGGTAGATAAAAACGAAGGCCTAAATGACACAAAAAGATACTGAGATTCGACTATTTCAGGAATAATGACCATGGCCAAGATTATCCCCCCTCTTGACTACCACTGTGGACACTTTTAATCTTTTAAGGCAATAAATTTTCGGAACAGCGGGGACCTTCACCGGAACACGTCCAGATTGACCATGGGTGGGAAAATTATTTTGTGGTTTACTCAGGGGGGAACCCCCTTGTATACTTGGTCTTAGTTCAAACAATGCTGTAATAACTGAGCATTATCTGATAAATAACTATTGGAAACAATTTGCAAATTTTCTATTCAAAATGGTTTTTATTTTTTCAAAATACTGAATATAATGGGCGGGTTTTTGAGAAATTGCCTTTTTTCTTTATTGTCGCCCAGTGATTTGACAATTACTAGGCAGCAATTTTTTCACTGGGTGACACAAATGTCGAACAGCCATTACGTTAAAAAATACTCTGGTACAGGGAACACTTGTACTGAATTTGATGGCTGCATTTCTTTCCGCTTTCAGCAATACCTTTAAAACCAAAAAGTGCTACAGCGGCCACCACTCGCAATTTTCCTTCGAAAATTTTATTATGACGAGTAACAACTACTAGGCATTTAACGGCCGTTAAATTATTGTGTTCATATTTTACACATAAGTTTCTTTTTAACAATAAAATTGATAAAAAATTTCATTAAATGTTTAATTAATGTTAATTATTATAATGCAAATAATTTTTTGATAATAACTAATGAAAACTTATTTATGCTATTAAAATATGGAAAGAATAAATGAGAGTTATTTGGAAACAAATAGTAGTTAATAAAGATTCGGTAGCAGTTTTATTTTTTGATTTACTAATAAATGAATTTTTATCATGTAAGACTCGTAAGAATAATAAAAATAAATAAGGATGTTAAAATTTTACATAAAACTCACATAAAAGTCGTCTAAAATAGTGAAATAAAATTTATTCAATTCGGAAAACAGAATTACATTTTAAAGTGATGCAAAATGTTGAAATCTAACTTCGTGCAAATTTTAGTTAAAATAAAGGCAAATTAAAATATTATTCACCCAGAAGGAATTGAGAATAAACAATTTCGTTGATACATTAAAATTGTTTCAGAATCTTTCTTAAAATGTGTAATTAAAACGCTATTATATAGACACAAAATCGCATTCGACTACGCACTCCCTTCGATTTTTTGCCAATCACTAGGTGGCGTCGCGGTTACAGTGACGGCTTCACTCATGTCTACTCCCCTTTAGTCCTTCCTCCATGGGAATGATTGGCAACCCGCGCGTTTGACGCCATAGGAAGTATTATTAATTTTCAGGAGAAGTGACTTTTGGAGGATTTAAAAAAAAAACACTGCAGCTATAATTGTAGATATACATTCATGTACTATCAAACACTTGCTAAATAATATTGTTTTATTTTTATTTTAGAGAAAATTAGTTTGTTTAAAACTATCTTTAAACTTCGCAGAAAAAATATATAATCAAAGCCACTTGTATTTTTTTCTTACCTGGAATGCGTTCAACATGTTCAATTAATAAAATAGGTTTTCCATTAAGAATCGTAAGCATATATTAATAAGCTGTATATTACGTTGAATAAAACTTTGGAATATGTATAGTAATAAATCTTACTAAATGCAGAGAAAATAGCTTATTTTTTTTTTACAGAGACAATTACAACTTTTTATATGTAGGAAAAATGTGCAGAATTTAATAAGAAGCATTAAACACACAAACAAAACAATCTTTTCTCAAAAAATAAATACGTTTTGTTTCATGAAAATAAGTACAATTTGGTGAGTAAGAAAAGTACATTTTGGTGAGTTCATCCAAATCAGAGTTAAAATTTAGGATTTTATTGTAATTCAAATAGAATGGCTTTTGTGTAAAACTGTCTAATAGATTGCTTTGTGTTTAAATTTTTATAATAATGGGTTAACAGGACTTTCATATACGTTTGAACAATTGCCAGAATCAAATGAAGGAGATGGTTGTCCAAAGGATCAGAGTCAAATTGGTGTTGAGTTAAGTTCGGAAAAAAGTTTTGGGAACACACATGTTTGACACTAAATTTGATGGCTGCATTTCTTTCCGTTTTCAGCAATACCTTTAAAACCAAAAAAGCGCTACAGCTGCCACCATTCGCAATTTTTTTCCTCGAAAACTTTATTATGACAAGTAACAACTACTAGACATCTAACGGCAGTTCAATTATTGTGTTCATATTTTACACACAAGTTTCTTTTTAGCAATAAAATTTAAAAAAAAATTCATAAAATGTTTAATTTATGTTAATTATTATAATGCAAATAATTTTTTGATAATAGCTAATGAAAACTTATTTATGCTATTAAAATATGGAAAGAAAAAATGAGAGTTATTTGGAAACAAATAGTAGTTAATATAGACTCGGTAGTAATAAATAATAGTAGTAATAAAGACTCGTAAGAATAATAAAAATAAATAAGGATGTTAAAATTTTACATAAAACTCACATAAAAGTCGTCTGAAATAGTGAAATAAAATTTATTCAATTCGGAAAATAGAATTACATTTTAAAGTGATGCAAAATATTGAAATCTAACTTCGTGCAAATTTTAGTTAAAATAAAGGCAAAATAAAATATTATTCACCCAGAAGGAATTGAGAATGAACAATTCCTTTGATACATTAAAATTGTTTCAGAATCTTTCTTAAAATAAGTAATTAAAACGCTATTATATTGACACAAAAACGCATTCGACTACGCACTCCCTTCGATTTTTTGCCAATCACAAGGTGGCGTCGCGGTTACAGTGACGGCTTCACTCATGTCTACTCCCCTTTAGTCCTTCCTCCATGGTTTGAATTTCCTTTGATAAGCGATTGAAGTGCAAACAGACAATATAAAGGGTGCAGTTGCCAAACTCACATTCTTCAAAATATAACTAAGATATAGCGTACAGTCCCCTCATCTTCAAGTTTTGATAATGAAGAATTCAATTGAACAATGCTGCCAATGAGTAGGTTAGATACTTATATGTTAGACACTCTAGAAAATGTGAATTTTTGAAACTACACCCTTCATATAGTATGCGGGATCACACTGCTAAATTAACTATCTTCAACTCCTGATATGAAAATTTTGTGATATAGGGCTCATTTTAATTCGGCAACTTATGTTACATTGGTAAGCACAGAAATTGGTCATCATTTTTCATTTTTAATAAAGTATAAGTATTATGACATTAGAGTAGGGTATATAAGTATAAGTGCATAATGCTCTAAATGCCAAAAAGATCCAAGTCAACAGAAATATTTTCACAAACCCTTATTCTTTCGCTAAAATTTTAAAATAAAGAAGCGTGTTAGAGAACCCAGCAATGGACTTGACCCCATTTTAACATTTGAAGAGTACACGGGAAGAACCACTTGATTTATCCAAATCTTCCCGTAATTGTGTCTGCTTGACGAACATTGGCGACAATAAACCGTTTTTTCTTTCGGTTCTTCATTCACGGTACAAACGTGTGATTCGTGTCCACTGATCTCTGGCGTGAATCAGGGTTGCCACGAACGAAAAACAAAGCGAGTAACCGGTTTCTGTACACCAGTTTAGGCGATTTCTCTTTATCAACGCCAAAGAGGCCTACTGATGGAAAGCCTTCTACGAAATCAAGCGGTTTTTTCCGTACTCTTCATTTTGTGACGTCGCAAGCTCCAATACAAGTGCGTCAAACCGGCTTTCTGATTTGCTGAGGGGGCGGGAAAGATCTACCGACTTCAGGTGCACCCTCATCAATCTACGTCAGATCGCGTTGGGTTTCATCAATTCCGAGGGTTAATCGACATCGGAATTTTATCTGATGACCTACGAGTGATATGAAGATGAATGCCGCTGGATACGAGAGATGAAGTGTAGGCACTTTTTGTTTTATTTACATGCCGCCATATTCATTACATCAATAAGGTAATGGCTGATAGATCGGTTTTGTTGCGTGCTTTACGGCATCTGTATTTTGTATTTCAAAAAAGATTGTGATCCTTGACTTTTATATAAATTTTTAATTATGTATAAAGATAATTAATTAAATGAGATAATAAAAGATTTTTTTTAGATTGGCATGTTTAATTGCTTTGCATTAAGTTCATTAAATTAGGTACTTAAAGTAAATTATTTAATTAATCACCACTGCCTTTGGCATTTATTAGATTGCAGTTTTTTTAATAATTTAATTTTTCTTAAATTATTTACCCTTAGAATCAATGATAAATATTCTATTCTTCCAATTTGTTTCATACATATTTACTCCTAACGACTAATATTTTCATGTTTAATTCAATATTTTTAAGGTTTTGTTTAAAAAAAAATACGCTGAAAAGAAGATTGCTTTCGTTGGAAAAAAAGTAAAACGAAATGATGGCCTTCAATGTGTTTGTTATCGAAATGAAATTTGAGGAATTCGAATCCCAACTGCAAACGAAAGTTCAAATTATATTTAGATAGAATTCTCAGAAGGAATATAAAAGCAAATTTTGGAATAAGGATCTAAAGAAAAGTAAACACCTACATTTTTCAAAATCAGTATTTGCCTTACATAACTTAAAAATATTTAGCTTTAAAAAGTAATCGAATCATTTAACTATACAGTAAAAAACCTGTAATATTATAGAAAATATCAGGTGGTAAAGAAATCAGAAAATATCCTTATTGCTACGAGAAAGAAATATATACAGGATTGCCCCAAAAGTAGTCTTACAGGTAGTTATGTATACAGTTATTTATACAGCAACAGTTATTTTTCGAAAACAGATCTGGTAGTTAAGTCAGTTGTTGCACATTATCTCAAAGAACTGTAATCTGCGGTCGGGATCGTCCCAAAGAAGGCCATGCTGTGAAATGGTCTTGGGCAGTTAGGCTGGCTGTTGAATCAGGCGTTGTAATGACGCAATTGGGATAATCAGTTCCAGGGGACGCCTGTCACCTTGAACAATTTTTTGGCAAGCATTAATCCTTTTATAGCCGGCCCATCGGCACAATGGTTAGTGTACTAGCCTTTGGAGCTGATGGACTCTCGTTCGACTCCCGGTAGAGGCAGGATTTTTGTGCTTGTCAATAAATGTTGTTATTTGTCTAAGTGTTTGTGTCGTCCTTCTTTGTGTGTCTCTTGTGACTGTCTCCTCAGGCGAACTGGGTAATGGGCTATAAAGCCTACACTCTCCCTTCTAGAAGGCGCAATCACTGTCATTTGTCAATCCTTTTATAGGATAACTGGCAGATGGCGGTATTTGAAGTGACATACTCTGGAGACATTATTTGCTTATTTCTAGGGCTTTAAATGAATAAACCGAAGCTATCTCGGAACTAAACTAAACACAGTCCACAAATCCCTTCTCTTTAGACCCAATACGCTGTTTCACGGTTTGATTTAAGTCAACCAACAAAACTAAACGAAACCATGTCAAACACCTATCCTAAATAACTCTAAGTTCTTACTAATGGCATATTTAAACCGACATTAACTGTAAGCCTACTTTTGGGCCTCCTTGTATATTCATTTTTTCTCGTAATAACCAAGACATGCAATATTCGTACGTAAGAAATATTTTCTCTACCACTGGGTACGCTGAATAAAAAACAATGAATCCATGACTTCGTGTACGAACCCTCGTTGATGACGAAGGAGCCACGTGCTCTGACCACGAACTGTTGCATTCACGGATTTAGTTTTTACATTGTAAAGGTTTGTTTTATTCATAACAGAAATAGTGTGTTCTCAACAGGTGAAATGTATATAAGTGGTTACATATTTAATATTTTTAAAGAGAAAATATCTCATTTGACAAATTGCATTAAAATGTAACAGTGTTTTTTGGAAGTTGAAATTTTCTTAAATTAAATACAAAACTAAATTCTTTTCAATTTAATAAACTAAACAAGGGATTTTACAATATTTTTAATTTATTAAGCTAAAAATATTTGAAAAGTTAACTGCAAAATATAACAATAAAAAAACCTAATGGAAATTAGGTATTGAACCATTTAACCAAAAAATTAAAAAGTTACAAAACAAAAAAAAACTTCAAATCTATTTTCTGAAATAAGTAAACAAGTAATTTTTATTAAATTTAATCGACAAATCAAAAAATGAGTACCTGAAACCCAGCTTCCATTAAATTTTCTTGGTTCAAATTCTTTACTTAAAACGTCGACCAGATTAATGCGGTGGCCTCTTCTTCCAAGTCCAGCACTCTCTGTAAAAAAGAAAAGAAAAGAACATAAATATTTTCGAATGATATTTTTAAAAGTTACCTTTTTAAGAAAAAAAAAGGATTTTTCTCCTAGTAACGATAGTTTCTTGAAAAAGAACATGGAACTTTGTTTGATATCGGTCAGTACCACAGACAGTTTTAATACAGATATGGAGTTAATAACAATACTATATATGATGGTTTAATATGGCTATAATACATTTGAGACTGAATGCCTTAAGGGCGGATTTCATGACTGTGTATATGCCATTATCGATGACTGAATTTGAATGGTAGTATGGCTATAAACATAAATTATGTATATGTGGTGGAACGTTACTCTGTAAAAACAGTGGCAGAATGTGCTGCCTCCAGCTTTAAGGAGTAACGATGTTCCATAAATTTTCTGTATTGTTACTCCGTAAACCTATGCTGCGCATGATGCCACCGTTTTTACGGAGTTGCGTCACACCATATTTGTACAGTGTGTATAAGAAGCCTTATAATAAAATTTTATTTTAAGTTATTAATGTATTTAGGTGGACATTTGTGACAAAATTAGAAAACTAGTGAACAATGCTATTTAATACATTTTTTTTTTACAAAAATAAGTGGGAGTTACGATTTACATAAGGATATTTCAAACTAGTTTTATTGAGTAACTTTATACAAATACTCAACTTACATATTTTTTAGTCAACTTAAAAAAAATCTTTGAAGAATGCTGTGTATAAGTCAGTTGTTGTGATTTATGTAATACTAGCTGTTATACCCGACGTTGCACGGGTAGAGGTGAAAAAATAATTTTATAGTCAATTTAACTATTTTTTCTTTCATTTGAGTTACATAAGATATGAAGATTACTCAGTAATTTTTTCCATTTAATTACCCATCTTGGATATAGTAATAATTAATATTAATTTCAAAAATACCTTTGGTAAGAAGCTCAAATTAAAGAGAATACATATTTAAGTAAAAAAATAATCAGTAAGAATTAAAAATCAGCTACTCCAGCAAACAACAAACGATTTGCATTTTTTATAAGTTTATTTGCTTATTAATAAGCTTATGTTGCTGATACCGTTCGTTATTAAAGTACAAAATCCCGCTACTTATATTACATTAAAAATTCAAAATTTTAAAAATGCTATAAAATTAACAGATAATGTCGTAATAATTTCCCGAAAAAAAAAAAACATTTTAGCTCATTTGGCGTGTTTGAAAAATTTGGCGAGGAAAATATACAGCTACCATTACACCCATTCAGCTCTAGCGCAAAGACCATCGCACAACCAACCAGCTATTTAAAAAAAATGCTCTTTTGCACGTTCTTTGTAATAATTTGGCGAGTTTGGCAAAGTAATTGGCGAAAGAAGGAAGACATGAAACCCTAATATGCATCTGTAGTGCAACGGTCTTCAAAAAACAACATAATTCAGTAAAAGCTTAACTATGCTTTTAAAAAATTCGTAATTAATATCATATATACACAATAAAATAATAGAATGGAGACTGGTAGGATTACGTAACTTGAAACATATCCAACTATTTTTTCAAATTAATAATTTTGTTTCTGAAGGCAATGAACAGATATTAAATAAATTAAACATTTTCAATTTCAATTGTTTTCTAAAAAGTTTTATTTAAATTTTTCTGCCTGATGGCATCGCGAAAGAGAAAAAATGATCGGATTTGAGCGAAAGTGGTGTATTTTTCCCTTAAAACGTTCGAAAACTATAGAAGGAATTGTCCGATTCGAAAAATTCTTAGCCTATGTTTGTTCTGGAGATGAGATGAATTTTTGTGCCAAATTTCGTGACAATCTGTTGCGTGGAAATTTTTGCGTCCTATACAAACAGACAAACAGAAGTCGCCTTTTATGTATATAGATATGCTGTGTAAGGACCAAAATAGCCAAACTACATTGTTAAAACAACATGTCTTCGACCATAAGAAATATTTTTTGAAGCGTTAGTAAATTTTAATCAAGAAGGCTTAATGAATCTGCTAAAAAAACTTCATTAGGTCCGATATTTTTTTCATCATAGTTCATAAAGAATAATTATTTGAGAAATATTTGCAAATATTTTGTGGAATTAATTGCAGTATATTTCTATAGAACTTAATTAAAAACAGTATAATACTAATCTTACAATGAAATACAGTCCTTTACTTCCCAATATTATTAATAATTAAACATATTCTTGAACAAATCTTCTAAAATCATTTTAATTTCGTTTCTTATTTCAAAATGCATCTTCGACATAATACATAAAAAAACTGGAATTACTTTCAACTTATAGAATATTTAAATTAGAAAATGAAAAGAATATAATCCCAGATGCAAACCAGAGTTCCAGAAAACGAAAAACGAAATTAAAAAAAAAAATGGAAAATGCACCATTTGATTAATTAAAGTCCACAAAGCATTGGAATAATTGCAGCGCAGAAGCATAGAAAAGCGCGAGGTTATGCTGCTATCTCATTCTGTTTGAGGTTTTCTTGACAATAGCTTTGCATTACCATATGTTTATTTTCTTGCTTAGACTTGCAGATAATGAAAGCTTAACTCCGAAATTCCATTTCAGGTCTGTACGCATGTGTGGTTATTTCATCTTTTCAAAAGAGTAATGAAAATGGTTTGTGGAATTTGGAATTTTAAAGATACAAAATTATATTATTAAAAGACCGTATGTGCTAACTATTATTTTAACTAGAAACTTTATATCAAAAATATATGTTTAAAATATTATTTAATTATTATTAGTGTAAGTCATATTGAAAATAAAATCATATCTTTTTTTTATTAGTATATTGAATGCCGAACGGGGTTCAAAAGTGTTTTGAGTAAAATCAGTGTTTAACTTGATTTCACATCTAGACAAATTTATAATTATAGCATAAATATAAATTTAAGTTTCATTGATGAATTGTCAACACTTTTTTTTATCAATTTATTAATAATCACTGCAGAGCATAACAATTATCGTCAAAATGGTTACGGCCAAAAAAATTGGGGCAGAGCGAATTGGTAGATTTAGATTGATTTTATGAAATGCAATACTGCGCAAGGATTCGGAAATTCAATGGTCAGATTCAATGGCTGCAATCGAAGTAGCCAGATTGAGGGGGCAAAATAGATATGTTTTTTTTTTGCCTCAAAGGCAACATCACACCTTTCTACCACGTCAGCGGTCACAATAATTTTCTTATAAGTTTTCAAAGCGCAATTATTTTTCTGCAGCACCAGATAATTCAATAAACATGATATTATGTACTTATATACAAATTACCCTGAATAAATCTTTATTTATTTGTGATACGAAAATAGAAAACTGTATTCCTTGTCCTCTCTCATATTATAAAGTTATTATTTAAACTTAAACTAATTTACAACTAGACGCAAGATATTATCTGACCACAGCAGACCTTATCCTTATTTTACTAAAACTGAATAAATGCAGATTGCTAAACAATTAAGCCTTAATGTCACCGTGACAGAGATAAATGGACAATGTTGTGTCCATAGAATAATGGGAATGGAAGATATATGCCTAGACATTATTCCATCTAGTGTGTGTGCATGGCAGAGATGACAGTTGGAAACATGCAAATTGTGCTAAGCTCCATTATCCCTGCAAGCCTTCAGTGCGCACTATGCGTGTACATGTTCTGGCCATTGAATTTTACTTTAGTGCTTTTGAGAATAAGCAGAATTTGGATTCGCATGAAAAATAGAAGGATTGTTCTGCATAAAATGATGCATATTTAAATTATGGCTAAAATAAAACGGCATATTTTACTTTAAAGTAAAAAAATAAAGGTGTACTGAATGATATTTTGAGGTTCTAACTTTATAGTAGAATAAATGTTTTCATTACTTTTCCCAAATAAAGATTTATAAAGTTTTACTTCAAAGATACATTTTTGCTTTGATATTGATATTTAATTAATTAAATAACAGCGCACCAAAGACTGGTTAATGACATTTTCGAAGCAGCTGTTGCAGCAACCTGGTGTGTAAAGGTTCAGTTTCAGAATTTTAATGATTCGTACAAAACAAGCATGAAGTTTCAAAAGAATCTTCATTCAACACATATTGTACCGTTAGAATTATATTTTTCGGTTTTCTTTTTAATAATGAATTTACATTTAATAAAATACCCTAAATTAGAATATTACTGATGTCCGTACCTTTCAATTGCAAATAATTGTATTTCTCAAAGGAAATAACAAAATTAAAAGGAGCAAAACTAAAATACATGAATGCTCTTTTTAATGTTAAAACTTATTTCTATAAATTGAATTAATTAAAGGCCATCTGTCTCTTCCTGCATTCAAATAAATTCTTAAATTAAATAAAAAAAGAACGATTCGGTCCCTTAATTGAGAAACCCATTAAGAAAGTACACTCGAAGATAAAATAAATAAATTACGAAGAGTAAAAGAATGCCAACAAAACATTTCCTAACTTTTAAACTTCAGAAGCGAAGTTCCGAGTGTGAATCTGGAGAAACAAAAAAAAAGAGAGAAAGACCTTGTAACAATTGAAAGTATACAACGCCGTTGATTATGTTTACAAAGGAGAACTAGCGCCATTAAAGGACCGTCAATAAAATTATGTACAGTAAAAAGTTTCGTCGAAACTCATAAAAAAAACTAAGACAAGTCATTAGAAAGCTTTTTAAGTATTATATCCTAATGAATCGATAGGTAATAAAAAAGTTGCAACCATTAAGAGATCCAGCCAGAAACGTGGAAGAAAATTACTTTAAGAATCATTCTCAATAACTTAAGGGTAGATTATAATGCAATTACTTTAGTGGATGAAATGAAATTCTCAGCTTTATCTGTGAATATTACAGTTGTGAAAGAAGTTTTCTTGCTTAAAAATGGGTTCTTTTTATTATAACGAAAGCGCATTTCTAATTTTTTTTGCAGTTGGATTGTTATTATTACCAAGAAATAAATTTATAAATTAGACTTCAAAAAGTATTTCCTATTTAACTGGATTTTAAAAAGTTAAGGTTTGACGAAAAATAATTTTGTAATTTTTTTCATTAAGTATGCGTACAACTGCTAGAAAAGTTTATAATTTACAATTTTTATACAATTAATACACTGTTATTATTATCTAAACGTCTATTTCACGAATATAAAATGCAAAATTTTAAGTAATAAAAAATATTGGTCCTAAGTAGTGGCATATTTGCTTTATTTTAATTATTATAAACACATGGTAAACATAGCTATCAAAGTATAGCATTCATATCACAAAAGTATTATACAAATTCATTTCCATGCTAAAAAAGTAAATTTTTTTATTGTTTTAAGTGTATACATTCTGAATTGGTCATTTGTTTTGCTTACGTTTTTAGCTCTAAGGTAATGTATATTGGTGACAATATTTATATTTTTCAATGATCATATTTTAGGCTAGGCAATACAACATAAACTATGGAACCCTTGCAAAAGGCTACTGAAAAAGTTAAAGATTGAAGTGGAGGACATGGATTTACCATATCATACATTAAATAAAATGCTTGGTCACACAAGAAAAGAAAAGCTTTGCCAATGTATGTCTAAAAGATCCGTGGAAGATTCAAACAAAATGCTTTATTTCACCGTATAATAAACACGGATAGTTTTTCATGAAACAGAAGATTCTTTGTCTTCCTACTGATGAGTTCTTGAATCATCTCTATTGACTACTAAATTAACGATCAAGTTTGCTTATAACTCACCTGTGATTTGCTTAGAGAATATAAAAAAAAAACCATGATTACATATTAGTAAGAAAATATCATGGTAAGAATGTGGAGCCTATGCTCAATTATACATCATTCACATTACATGAAAGACCGTGACTTTTCCTCGAATAATAGGCATATTATATCTTAAATGCCTTAAAAAAATTTAATCATTATATTCAGCTGTACATATTACAATTGTAAACAATAAAGATAGAAAACACTTAAATGTGATTTTAAATATATTCATGTTTGCTATATGATAGGTATGGTAAAATAGAAGTTTATAGATTTATAGTTACAAGGAAAAAGTATTCTTATAATTCACTATTTTTTATACAGATAATATCTGTTCCATGTTTATTTATTCCCTAGGGTCTGCCGAGAGCTTCCAATAGACATTGATCGGGCATCAAAAGGTCTTTTTATTGCCTCCCTTACAGTCTACTTGTAATCGTCGCGATACATCTGAGCTTCATAGTGGGAGAATTTCGTAGCACATGCAATAAACGAGGAAGTTGCTCCATTGCCAGAACGATGATGCTTTTATACAGGATTACTTGAACAAACACATCAAGTTATACTGTACACTAGTCACCGACTCTTTTTGCTAGTTTTACATTAAAACTAAAATGGTATGGTAAATATTTGAATTCTTACTCGTTATTATGCATTTTTGGTATTTGTCTTCTCTAATTACTTAACAACGGTTGTCATGTAAACTTGTCATTTGAAATGATTTTTTTTGTAGCTATAGTTTTTACGTATTTGTGAGTTTTGTTTACAACCTTAAATTTCTTTGTTTTAAATTGTTTCCTTTGATTTGTACATAAAATTACGCTTGTATTAGTATGACTTGTACGAAATTTGACTTATTTTATTTTTAAACAAAAGATGACAGCATCGATTCCAGTACCTGGAATTGTAAACTTAATTATCTTGTTTACTTGTCGGAAAGTGGAATTGGTAATTTGCTTATGTATGGATACATAAGATGGATAGTGTATGTATTAGAATAGCGGATATATTAGAATTTCGCATTGATAGAATATCTAATGATATGACTGAATTTTGCTGAATAACTTAAATTACATGCCATAATTGTTACAGTTAAAGTAGTCAAAAAACAGGAGATTCAGGTAAAATTTATTGATAAGGGCAGAGAGCCTAAAGCTCGTGTTTTTTTAAAACTTGGATTCATTTTTAAAAGTGTGTAGAAAACGCATCGAATTGTTTTGGTCAGACTGATCACGTGGCCTTTTGGCCTTGAGAAGTTCGCCGAGTCAGCGCTTTTTATCTGCGCGGATCAAGGATACACTGTAAATGTGGTTGACAAAGGTGTATAATTTAACAATATTTGAGAGAATTTTAATAGTGGGAATATTGTCTCATACATATATGTAATAAAGTGCCACATATGTGTTGTTCGAAATACGTCTGTTGAATTACATTCGTTACTTTTACGTTTTGTTGAATATTAAGTTAATCTTTTAGTAAACTAAGGAGCAAAATATGTTTTAAAAGAAACTTGAAAATTTTCTTCCAGATTTTCAATTACTAATTTTTTAATAACTAATATAAATGAAAAATGAAAGAAAGTAAAAACATTTAATCGAGAGTTTACAATTCCAGTACTGGAATTGATATTGGAATTTTTTATTAATAGAAGAAGTAAAATTCCGTTAACATCATAATATAAACGTAATTCTATGAAAAAAAAACCAACGAAAAACAATTAAAAACAAAGAAATTGTTTTTTAACAGGTTGTATAAACCGAAATCATTAAAGCGTAAAAACTATCGCTACACATGCATTTTGTGGTCACTGTAGTTGTAATGCAGTTTATTAATCGATTGTCGACAATCTTGTGAATATCATTAACACCATCAATTCTAACTCCCCCCCCTCCGCTAATTTTAAAATATTTTTAATTTGTTTTCTTGAAAATTAATTATTTGTTTTACATGAATTGTGCAGGACTATGGTATTCATTTGTCTTCAATTTTGTTTGTTTAGGTAGAATTGAGTCAACAGGTCATTTTCACACTATAAATATTCTTCTGAACCGTCGTTAATGGGATAATTTTTTTTCATAATATATGCAATTATAGGTACAACGTATTTAGATATATGTATACACAGCTTAACCCTGAAAAATGGGAATAAAAAGCATAAGTATTCCAAATTAACATATTTTTACAAGTTATTTATTGATTACTAATCTTTTATTATTCATTAAAATATATTATAGTTTAAAATTGTGCTGTTTAAAACGTATTATAATACTTTTTCCATAACATACATCAGGTAATGTTTTCTCTTTCCTTAACCTTTTATATATTTTTCTTCTAGTAAATTTCTTTTGCCGTCGCTTTTTTTCACCATAAAATAAATAAATGGGGAACAACTATAAAAGTTCAAGAGTCATTTCTTATTTTCTTAGTTTTTTCTTCTTAGTTTCGTATTTCCACTTGGAAGAAAATCATTGTTTTGGAATGGGTTATTATTACTTTGAAAATCTGCTAAAGAAAAAGAAATCAACTATAGAAAATTGATCTTTTGTACACCAAAAATTAAAAGTTATTATTAGTAACTACTAAAAGAATAAGATGGATTAAATGCCAAAATAAAATCCAGAAAATTTCAAGTTTTCACGATTCCTTAAACAAATCATATTAACATAGTGCAGCAAGAAATCTCAGTTTAGAAGCATACTTTTTTTAATCTTGTTAACTTAATTAAGATAAGTCGAAAAGCAAACATCGTTTACACTTAACAGCTTTCTTAATGCACGTATGAATTGTCTTTTATATCAATATTTGCAATCTCTCATAATTCCCTCCACTGTTCATGGATTAAGATGCATACTAATTAAAAAAGATTGTGTTCAAAACAAATAAAAACGTTTTACCATTAATTAGTTAAAAATAAATGACACGCAAGATTGAAGCTAACAATTAAAAGAGAAAACTACCACAAACATGTAAATAAAATAATAAGTTGCACGATAACATTGTCTTTTGAGTACCTATTGTTTGGAAAAAATGTAACTACCCATCAATACCAATAATTAGTTAATAAGTTTTCAAACATTTATCGAAAAAAATGTTGCTAATAAATGAATTGTGAAATAAATATTTCGCATTTTATATTCAAAATTGATACATTATTGACACAAAGAACTCGATTTTAAAGATTATATATTTATTATTTAGCAATATACTGATACAAGGGACATATTTTACTAATATGCATAATATACAGTGAAAGATTAAAATAAATAGTGCATTTAGACAGCAACTTCACTTTATAGGAGATTTGATCATCCTTATAGATTTAGATGGGCCCTCCCACATTGACCCACTTGGTTCGTCCCACATCGACCAGCCGGGGTTGTCCCATATTGGGCTATTTGGGTTGCCTATTGGTACTGAACAACATCAACTATTACACCGTAAAATTCAGGATATTGTTTTTCTTTATATATTTTTTTTAAAATTTTCCTTGAGGAATTAATTTAGAATAATATACGTGCGTATGTGTATATTTTTTGTGGTATAATAATTTTTAGTTTACGATGGAATCTTTTTTTAAATTATAAACAGTTAATTTGACTAAGAATTAAAACCAAGTTTTAAACTACTTTATTCAATGTCGTAGGTCTGTTATGGATAGCCGACAGAAATCTTTATGGGTGCCCTAGAATGTCCCACGCGGTTTTATTTTTTTTCTAGAAAAAGCGTAAAATATAAAATTGTTAGCATCTAATTACATCAACGTCACTTGATTATTAAATAAATAATACTTTATTAATACACTTTCCTAATTAGCGCATAATTTTCTAAAATTGAATGCATGGATTCACACGGTTTGGAGATGTGCTGATGGGGCCCACCGGTGCCAATATGAACCACTTGGAACCATGTTGGATCATGTGGATGACCCACAGTTGTGTGCTACTTGGGATAATATGTTTTAGATGAATGTTTAATAAGAAGTAAATAGATTTTAAGTGTAATAAAAATATATATTTTGTTTAAATTTGTTGTAAAAGTTTTGAAGGTAAAAAAATAAAATAAAATGCTCATTTCAAAACGTGTTCGTATTTAAAAAAAATTCATCATAAAATATCGAATTATAATCATAACAGATTTTTTTCATCCAAAATTTTCCATAAAAATTAAAAGGAACCATGTTTAACACAATTACCATGCATTTATAATTTTAAAGCTGCCGTTAAATAAATTTCCAACTGCAAGCTAGAAGAGAAACATTTTAATTTATTCTTTTATGTTTTTGTGAGTTTACCGGGCGAATGAAAATGAGAATTCACACGCACACACATATAAAACAATTTCACTCCTTTTAAAATGACCTCATTTGGCTCAGCTAGATTGAACAAAATTAGCTTCTGCTTCGACCCACCGAGCATATTTCACCTTATTGCTCCCAGCACTAAGCGGTCGCCAAAGAAAAAAAATCTATCTTTTTTAAAGCCAAATGGGGAAAAAATTTCCTGCTAAAGTAATTTCGGATAGGAAATTGCCTCCTTAAATTCTTATTACATTTTTTTTGTTTAAACTTTTTTTCGTTGAAACTTTCTAGGTGTCCATGGAATTTCCGCGTCAAATACTACATCAGTTTTGTTGGTTTCGCTTTCTAAGAGTACTTAAAAAAAAGGGTAAAAAATCAGTCTACTTGTTGTCTTAGATCTTTGTTTGGTTTCGACATATATATACCCATGGGAAATCGCGTTGAAAATTGGAGTCTACTTGATTTGTAAGTAATAGTTTACTAAAAGAAGATGCATGTTGTGTAATAGAGAAGATTTTTTTGGTTAAAAGTTCCTAACTTTTTCAAATTTTTTTATTGAGCAATACTTAAAAAATTAAAACACAAGGACAAAAAATATGCTTCGAATAAAACATTTCTCATAAGTAAAATATATTTGGAAACTAATTAAGCTTTGATATTTATGTGTTTACAGGATTCCGTGTTTACACAAAACATCCTCATAGTTTGTGCAATTTATAAAAGAATCTATTTAAAAATATATACTCTTTTTTCCGTAAAATAACGTGCTTTAATTTTTAAAAAATAATTAAAAAACCAATTTATTCGCATTATCTCATTTAAGACTTTAAAAGAATTCAAATACGAAAGACTTAAAATAATTAAAGTACATTAAATTAGTAAACGTTTATTTATTTATTTAATTTAACTGGATTATGTTCTAATGAATTAAAAGTATATTAATTTTTTGTCACAATTTAATAAAAATGATGCATACATTATTGCATTTAATTAGGCATAGAATATGCTTAATTTCAACTATTAAGAAAATTATCATTTTTTATTTTGCGTCATGCGAAAATGTCTTAGTCTTTGAATACTTCTTAAACAAAAATGCCTGCGATTCTTCTTTGAAAGTTTTTACAGGACAATATTTCTGACAGTTTTAGGATTAATATAACAGGTCTTTATGTGCACCTTTCTCTCCTTCTCCAACAAAAGCACTAAAAAATAAATAGTCCAGAGAGCTTTCGAAATTTGTGTCGCCTCTTTGTGTTTTGCTCCTCAAGTACATTTATTTATTCTTCCAGATTATATTTCTTTCCCTTGTTTCTGAGAATGGTAAGGGTAATCTTTTATAAGAAATAAAAAAAAAATCTTCAAAATAATTTATTTTTGCGCTAACATCATTGTAACTGATATTTAAAAAATATTTGGTCTGTTTCTATTAACACGAGGTGCGTTTTGCACGAAATGTAAATTGGTTTTCACTGTATAAGAGTTAAATTCAAAAATATAGCTCATTAATTGAAACTTTTAAAGCTTACAAAATTACTTAATGTAGTAAATGGTTTCAAAAACCTCAACTTTCTAAATTTATAAATTTTATTAAATTAATTTTTAAAAAAATGTTTAAAACGTACTCGTGCAGCTAGAAAAACTAAGAGTGGGTTTACATGATTGTATTATTCAGTTGATTAAAATATTAAAAAAATTAACAATCAAACATAATTAACCAATCAAATAATTAACCAAAATTTAAAGAAGATTGTCTGTTCGGCTTAAATTTGATGTTTTTAAATAAAAAAATACGGACAAAGCTGAAAAAATGTCCATTAAATAAGCTAAGAAATCAGAATAAGTCTGGAAATTGCAACACAAGGCAATGTAAATATAATTGGATTACCAAGTCCATTGAAATCATTTGAGGGTTGTAATCAACAAAATGAGTTAATTATTTTGTAGGAATGTAAGTGAGCAAGAATTAACTTAATGTGTTTATCTTGCAAGGGATACATTGATGTAATTTTTATTCTCAAAATATTTTACTCACAATCTATTTAACGAAGGAAATAATTGAAAATACCAGTTTCCAAAATATAACTAAGATATAGGTGCCTGTATACTTGAGCGCAATTCCAAACAGTTGAATTCACTATTAACAAAAGTCACCAATGACGGGGCCGATCTCTATATAGTACTTAGATCTTAGGATCTTAGTTTAGCAAAAACAGTCTTCAAATGTCATATACAGTATTTTCAAACCAACAAAATAATACGTCGGAAGTGGGCTGGAGGTCGGATAAAAGTGTTATTCTATCAAAGAATACTTCGATTTAGGTAAGGATTAAGTGGATTTTGTTTGAGGAACGAAAGCACATAATTCCCGTCTCTTTTTTAAACATTGCTCTTTTTTAAAAAGATTTTATAAACCTATCAATGTGGATATGGTTGTTTGCTTGTGGAAAAATAAGTATACAATGTGGCTAGGTATAATGGATAAGTAATAAAAATAAATAGTTTTAAGAAAAATAAGAAGTAGATATGCAATAAATAATAGAGAAAATAAGTTAAATAGAACCTGTCTTTTAATTTTAAAGGTAAATGGTAATCAACAACTCACAAAAAAAGTTTTATTTGATAATGGCTGATATGAAATAAAAGAGTAAGGTTGAAAAATACAATCAAAGCAAAACATTTTTATATCATTTTCGTTTTTTCTAAAAGTACGAATGGAGCAAAAAACAAGCAGTTTCTACCCATCGCGTAAGGAGAAGAAAAATATTCTTTTTTTTTTCATTTTGTGTAAAGAAACATACAATAGTTGATATTTAGTTTTTTAATGAAAAGAAAAAAATATATATTTTCTTCTTCATATAAACTTCAAGGTAAAATAGCCCAAATGTTTTACAACTCTTTTACCAATTTTATGCAATTATCACAAAAACTGTCAACCGACACTTACATATTTGAAACGGTTTTTGTTAATATTTTTTTGTTTGGTTCAAATGTTTTTCATTTGTTTAATCTATTTAGTGCTTTTAAGGTATTTTTTATGGCTTCAAATGAAGACGAGAATAAAAAAAGGTTGATTTTAGAGAAAGAAAAACGTAAAAAAATCTGATGTTTTAAAGATCCTTAAATTTTTTATTCAATATTGCTCCTGTTTTTTCGTCATTTTTTTTTACTTGTTTATGATATAATCGCATTGATACTAAGTGTGTACTGTTCTTGAATAGGGAAGCGAATAAATTTAAATTTCAAATATCAAGTAAACAAAAAAAAATAAAACGTAAATTGCATTGTGTATTACTAATTAATTAATTAGGTACCACTACTTCAAAAGTAGTTGCGTAATCTTAATTTTTTTTATGTTATGTTGTTAATATTTTGTTATTAATATTTGATAGATTATTTAAATAGGAGGGGGAGGAAGAAAAGAAAATAAACTCACATTATTTAAATAATTTCATATAAATGCAATTTATATGACACTTTTTTAAAAATTAAAATCCTATTTACTTAATAGGCATGATTTGTTTTTAATTCAACTTTTGTTGACTGAGCTCTATCCATTAGCATTATGTTTAACAATAGTCTGTTAAATACAATAGTAATAATATATAAACAAGTGATATAAATTAATACATGTATTCTAAAGAAATATGTATTTTTATGGATCGTAAAATAAATTTTACAATAACAGATCAAGGAAGAAAATATCATTTTTAATGTTATGTCTCAAATACATACAAAACCCAAATTTTTTTAAAAAAATAACGTCTTTGTGATTCATGTGCGTTATTCTTAAATTTCACTTTTTATTGACAACAATGTGAAAAATAATAGATTAATCTCATCTTTCCTCCGTTATTTCAGAAGTTAAACTAAGTGCTTTGATTTTCACGTAATTTAACAAAGTGTTTAAAATATAGCAGTTTTTGTTTCAGGATTTCATTAGTTTACTTTTACGACAGTATATTATAATTAAAAAAATAATTACTACAATGATTTAAAACTGCATATTTGTCTTTATACACATTACCGTAATTGATAGTGCTTTAATTTATGAATCCTTTTCAATTAAAAGCCGTTTACAAAACGCTCGTATAAAAGAAATCTGGAGCATATACACATTAAAAAAAAAACTAACTACGAGACATTAGCATTTTTAATTGTCGTAAAACAAAAGCTAATTTCTTTTGAGATATTGCCCTATTTAATCTTTTTCAGTGCATCCAAAGAAAATACTGCCAGGTTATTACGTCGGAATAAAAAAACTCTCCTTCCACCAGCTTCAAACATATATAAAAAAAATCCCCTCATTGTAGCTGCAAATCTGACGTTTCGCCCATCATTCCAGCAGATATGAAAAGAAGTTTTTTCACCTCCATTTGTCGCCGACTTTTAATATTAGAGATAAGAGAAAAGTATCTGAGTGACAAAGACCGGAGCGGGGGAGTAAAAAAAGTACTTTTCAGTGAAACCAAAATTCTCCGTGATGAGCTAACGCTCTTTCATATAGTTTTTATTTCAAAAGATTTTCACTATTTTTTAAAACTTTTTATTTATGAAGGTTGCAAAAAATGGGTTATAAAAGATAAAACTAGTCAAACACGCTTTATCCCTGGCATAGTATTATTTATGGAGTTTTGTCCACCTGTTTGTTATTGTAGCTTCTAAGGAAAATGTAATTACATATTGGTATAATATTTGTGTATTAATTGTATAATAACGATGATAATTAAAAAAGGCTGAATGAATAGTTTATATTGCTCAAATGCAGAAGTAATGGTTGTTGAAAAATATTTTTTTGGCAGATGTGATTTCTATGTATCTCTCTATATTAAAAAAAAGTAAGCTTTTTTGATCTGTACGGCGCAATTTTTGGAGTACAAGTCCAATTTTTTTACTGAAGGTCTCAATTGGTTTAAGTGTCATGTCCACAAAATAATTAAAAAAAATCCAATTAGTTTTTAATTAAAAATTAAAAAAGGGCTTTTTTTGACGAAAATCGAAAAAAAAAAAATTGGCGTCTACGATTTTTCTGAATTTTTGGTATTTTGTAGACTTCTTATGTATGAACAAATTACTAATTGCATCTATGTTTAATATATATCCGGTTTGTAAGTTATGGTTTTTTTTTATTTTATTTTTTGTTATTTACAGTCATGCTTTTTGATCTGTACGGCACAATTTTCACCAATTTTCTCCCATTTTTTTACTAGTGATGGGTCGTTCCAGACGAGACGAAACTATTGGCGAGCGATAGCGAGCAGGGGGCGGAGCCCCCTAGTACTGTAAAACATACTTTAGCATTGTAACATTATTCAATATAAGTAATAGTATTTCAGCTATATTAAATATGTCATAAAAATGCCTTTTTAAATTAATACCTCATAAAAACACTTAAAAGAAGACATGAGTATTTTACTGAGTTCAAATTAGTGTTAAAAAAATACAAATAGATCCATAATAGAAGGGAGTAAGTATTCCAATATTTTTTAACGTGTATTATTTTCGAAAAGTTGGTTTAGTCATCAAGATGTGACATATGGCTATGTAATTATCGATATGAAAACGGATACAGGTTTCGGAAATTGAGAAAATTCTTGTAAAATGGCTAAAGGAGTTTGTTAAAATTAAACTGATTTTACATTGAATTTTTTTTTGTTCTCAAATTTAATCACAGTACATTTTGTTAGATAAAAAAAGATAACCTGCAATATAAATTATCAAAACAAGTTATGGTCTATCATTGAACGCTGGTGCTCCTTATTTGTAAATGTTTCGTAATTATAAGAAAAAAATTAAGGGAAAATGTATTTTTAACTGTTGTTCTGTGTTGGAGAGAAAATTAAACTATAATATTTCTTTTATTTGAGAATAGGGTCGACACTTAAAAGATAATTATAACAATATAATGTTAACATTAGAGTTTAATTATGCATATTTACAACACCACAAATACTGCAACTCAAACAGTTTTATGATACCTTAAGAATATATGCAGTAAATGTTTTTGGCCGTCAGCAAAAGTCCAACCAAATGATCATAAATTTATGTTTGACCGTTGCCCGTGGAATTAAGATGTTTCCCGAAAACTCTCTGACCGTTATATTACGACCAGTGACCGTAAAATAATATTTTATCCCATTTGTACTGTTTTCTCCAAGCATGGATGTGTTTAGAATACGGGAGTTTCTTCATAAGTGGCGGACGGTGTAAGAGCTTGTCACTGAGACTTAATTTCCATGTATTTGAATGAATTTTTGTTGTTGGTTAGAAATCAGAGATAATGCGTCTTGTGGGCGAGTAACCTTTAATAGCCAAAGAGATCCGGGCTAAAATATTGAGTTTTTTTGTCTAGTCTAAGGGAATGTACCCATGATTTTGTGTCCTTTGCTAAGAAGAACGATAAATGCGCCCGGTGGATCAATCGTTAGGACTCTAGCCTTTGGAGCTGCTGGGGTCGGGTTCGAATCCCGGTCAGGCATGGATGTTTGTGACCGTCAATAATTGTTGTTATTTGTCTATGTGTTATTCCTTTCTTTGTGACTGTAAAAAATTCTTTCCGTGTCTGTCCCACTTGACGAAAGCTTATAAGCGGTTCTCTGAACAAGCACACAGACTGGAAAATATATGTACTTTACCATACCATACGATAAATGCTGAGAAAATGCGGCTTGTTCGTCCTAGTGCTATTTTTAGCCTACTTTTCTTTTTTTTTTAATTCGAAGAATTAAAAAAAATAAAAAAGTGGGTATTGACATGTGGTCGATGTCCGTCCGTCCGTCCGTCTGTCTGTCCGTACCCCCCTTCCAAAATCGGTTCTATCAATCCGATCTTAAAAATTCTTTTTTTATTAGAAAGGTGTGACCTCGGAAACCCAACTTTCATACTTTTTGTCTGTCTGTACGATAGGACGGACATAACTCTACTATTTGTCAACGAATTTCCCATTAGATTAGCATTGCAATTCAATTTCGGGTCATTTAAATCGGTTCTATCTATCCGATCTTGAAAATTCTTTTTTTATTAGAAAGGTATGACCTCAGAAACCCCAACTTTCATACTTTTTGTCCGTCTGTCTGTACGATAGGACAAACATAAATCAACTATTTGTCTACGAATTTCCCATTGGATTAGCATTGAAATTCAATTTCGAGTCATTTAAATCACTGTTGCCAACCCAACAATGGCATGAGAAACATTATTCATTTAAAAGTAGTATTATTTGAAGCAAAATTTATTTTGGTTATAAATCAGTTTAGAGTGACGTCAGAATATGATTATTTGATGGTTTATTATTTGTTTACTAACTAAGTGGCAAGGCATATTTTTTTGCGTATAATCCTGATTAGTTTTAAATTATATTTCTTATTTTAAGTGCATCTTGGAGTAGTTTTATGGCTTTTGTTCTACGAATAATTAAATATTTATTTTTTACTGCAAATAAATCACGCCGACGATAAGTAATATTTATTTTATTTGTGATAGAAAATTAACGAAAGTAATTTATTTCGGAACTTTAAACTATAGCTGGATGCTGTGTTTAGTGAAATTTATTCCTAATGTGTAAAAATTTAATGTAGAAACGGTTGTAGATGACAGTTACTCTTACGAACCTAGTTGTTTCCCGGTAAGAAATTTAGTAAGTATTTAAGTAACAGAAAAGTAGGCTATTTTAGTTCTTTAAGAACTTCTTGTTGACCATATTATTAAATGGGCGTTGGAACATAAGTTTACTTCTTTTTTTGCTAAGTTTAGTAGTTATCGATGTTTTGAGAATGTTTTTAGAGTTGTATGTGGATTGTTTAAATTTTGTAATTGTAGTTGTAAATTTTGTTTTCAGATTGCAACGTAATTCCCATCCCAGTATTGTAAAAATATCTGGAATGTTATCTACTCTAATGGTAATGATGCTTCTTCAAAAATCCAAGTCCTATTAAAAACGAAAATTTAAATCTGTAATTTTAACTCAGTTTAGCTTCATTCATATCACTATAAATTATACAATACATATGATGATACAAAGCAAGGCACACATATAAGTGGAATATTTACTCAATTAAAATATTAAAAGCAGTACATGAAAATGAATAATAATAATGCGAATGGATTTACTTGCAACCAAAGTTACCTTTGTATATATTATTGCAGAAACCTAGCTTCAAATATCTTTGGCTGGATATCAGACGAGATATGTTTACCCTCAGAAATATACTTTGATATTTGGAAGAGTTCTCTCGTGAAGTCCCGAAATTATACGAAGACAGTGGTCATACTACAAAAGGGACAATCATAGACCAAGGTCACCGGAATAGGAACCCATGAAACCACAGGACATAAATAGTTTACTGAATGTCTTTCATACTAGATGCTACGAATTACCACATATCATCCTACGAATTACCCCGTATCATCATACGTATAAGCAAACAATGTATTACTATTATGTTAAAACAACTTCTATTTTCTATATGTAAGATAAAAACTTGTAATTAAAGTCGCATGTTTTTTTACACTTATACATTTCACAAAATACAATTCGGTCGAAATAATAAAAATTACTATTATTTTATTAACCGGTACGTGGAACATTAAATAATAGATTGGGACTATATACTAATTTTATAGGTATTTTAATTTTGAATTACAACAATTATATAAATCTAAAATAATTTCCTTGTTTTAGATAAAGCAAATAAGAAACTTTATTTATTCACTTTAATGACGCTGCTCTTGCAAACCGAACACACACCTCGTACTCAGAAACAACTTAGAATGAAATAAAATAAAGTTAAGGTGAAATTTATATGGTAATTTAGGCAATCATAATTCCCGAAACAGACATCAAGTTCCCCCAATCACTATCGCCTGCCAAACGGGAGGTTCCAAACCCTTCGGTTCCCCTTCCATAAGCAAACAATATATCTTACCTCCGGTCAATACTACTCTGCAGAAAGCGCCTCTCAATTATTACCACAATGCACAACCGTTCATCAATTACACACGCTAAGCCTTCGAGATCCGATCATCCAATAAGACTTCCTCTATGTTCTCACCGCGTTAATTCGAAAGGTACTATACACAATTTTATTGAAATATTGAGGACACCTGGCTTTGATGTTAGGCAGTACAGTTAAACTACATTTGTAATTTTTATAGACCTTCCAAAAAAATTACCAGGCATGTCATTCAATAAAAACGAACAGTAACAGAAAGTCCGGGTATAAAATTTTTATTTGTCCCATATAAAGTGTAAGAGAAAAAGAGTTTGTCTTCACTGTTTCTGACCTTGTCAAGCGAATGCGCGACTTGGCTGTCTGAAAATCCGCTTTCAACATGTAATGTGTTCTATTTTTATGGTACTAAAAGTTTTTCCTTTCAAAAAAGTTTTTTTCCCAATTTTTTACATATTTGGTGTGCTATTCATCACAGTAAAATAATTAAAATAACTTTAATATAATTTATTAATTGACAACCTGATTTGATTAACAAATTATCAAAAAATATTTACAAATTATTAAAGTAACGAAATATTTTAATCTACAGATCTATAATAACATCTATTCGATAGAGTTTATGATCCCGAGATTCCAATATAAGTTGAATAAAAAATATAATAAATGCTGTTAATCAAACTTCAAATCAGTATCTTAAACTTTGGCTGTGGTTGATGACGACTGAAACCTGTACTAAATGATCTCACATACTAACAATCTGTTAAGTAAATAATTAATACATACCTTTTTTCCGAACCACCCCAAGTATTCTAATTTATGATTATCCAAATGTGGTTAAGTCTCAATGCTTCAATAATTAGAGTTATAAAAACAGCACATTATAAATCGGAAGAATTGCTTGTTAAGTGGGAGGTAAGGACTCAATAAAAATTATTTAATATTGAGGTTTGAAGAACGATTGTTGCAGTCTTGATTTAGTCGTCTTTAGAAGTATTTGAAATCAATATAGTAATATTAACAAGATCTTAAAATATTCCTCGTGTGTATAATGCTTAGTGCATTAATATTTCAATCTAAACCAAAACCTTCAAATTCGTTCATTAGGGCCATGTTGAGCGCTTAATCTTCTGATAAAGCGGTTCTCTGAACAAGCACACAAGCTGGAATATGTATGTACCATACCATACCATAACATACCATATCTTCCGATCAGGATTACCTCCTCTTCATTTTGCTAAATACCACAAGCTTCAATTCCATCAAAGCTTCGCTTTTTGTGTAAACTTGTGAATGAAAACACAAAGGTTGCAACGTGTTTAAGGGGCTGGGTGAATTTAAATATCTACGTGGTTCAAAGTGTTTCAATAAAGCGAGAGACAGACAATGGCCAGATAAACTCCTAATTCAAAGTATTTAATGTCCCATGGTGAGAGACAATGGGATGTAGTGTTTCTTTGTCGTTGTGCATTGGAAAATTGACGCCTGCGGATGAATTCCTCAAATGAAATTTTGTGCCTTAGTCCGTTTCGGATAAATATTATCCATTTCTGGGTACACAACTAACCGGGACCGATCGACTAGTATAATAATGTATTATATCGCGGAATTTTCACGGCGAATCGTGCCATATCGGAGTTAATCATAACGGACTCATTACCGGCGCAGGTACTTCGCAGTCCTAAGGTGAGTTACTAAAGAGCCCCTGTAGCGCTGCTTCTGGCACGCGACACTGTAATGTGCTGCACTGTATTGCGTCGAGCACCATCATTGGTGAATTTGGAGACTCTATCGAATAATCTTAACAGTTTAAATGTTTGTTCCCGGTGTTGGATAAGGAGTAATGTCTACGAAGGAGAGTGGCATGGTCTGAGTGTGCGTGCACGGATTGTGATAATAATTTACTGCATGTAAAAATGTAAAAAAAAAAAAACATGATATTACCATACAGAAACTTCACAACAGGATATTTTCTTTCAGAGTAATTTAGCAAAATGAAATCATATAACCAATCCATGTTATGGCATGAGTTCCTTTTTGCATGTAGTGATAAATTTAAGCATAGAAGGAATGCTGACGTATAAATATGATCACTGGAAGTTTTCCAAGCAACGCATATAAGTTTTCCATTTTAATATATATGATCATTTTAATATATTTTTAAAAATTAAAGATGAGTTATTTTGAATTATTTACGTCAAGAAATATCTTTAATTTAAAAAGTTTAATTAATTAAACGAAAATTAAATATTTGAAGTTTGGGAAATTCGATGGGCAGTTTTAAAGTTTTATAAAAATTGAAACTTTGTTTGTTAATATTTAAATTAAATAGAAATTTATAGCAATTCAAAGTTTAAGGAACTAAAATAACTGTTTTCTTTTGTTTATTTCTTTCAAATTACCTTTACTCGATTTTTTAAATGAAAAAATTAAATCATGGTATTAAATCTAATGTAATTTAACTCCATGTTTTTTTCTTAATTTCAAAAATGTTTTACATAGTTACTTTAATGAGACGCGTTAAAAGAATTATAAGTTTAGAAAAAAAATATGAAATTAAAATAAACCTAGATCAAACCATTCATCAAATGTTGTTTAATTTTTTGAATAATTTTATTTCTTTGCCAATATTTACAATTCTTCAGTATTTAATGAAATATTTAATTTTTAAACCTGAATGTATATAAAAAATCTTTTATTTAATTCCTTCAGACTTGGTTTTTCTAGTCCATTTTTTTTTAAAATTCGGCATAAAGCACTTCCTCTCACTACAGAAACTTAACAATGCTCCTATTTTCGTCAATTCAAAATAGACCGCCCACACGTCTCAAACTTCACACAATACTTACAACATTTCCAGAGAAAACCATTCTAAAGGTTTTTTATTTTTGTAGGGCTATATTCAGCACCTCACTTACAAAGTCCACAAAAAGTCTCTCTTCCCTATCAAAGACCTGTTTCCTAAGAAAGAGTAATTTAGATAGGCAGTAGTAGACAGCACGTCTCCTGTTATTCCTGAGTTCCTAGGCTCAACACAACAGGGCTCTTGAAACCCTGTATTTTGCTTTACCATGCATGCTTCCGGAAGTTTATTTTTCTTCTTTTTGTTCCACTACCACAGTACTTGGTTAATAAAATTGTACTCGATTTAAAATGTTAATCTTTAGTTCAAATTTTCGACCCCTTCGCAATACTTTCATTACCTTATATTTCGTATTAGGTGATTGAAAGTATTTTCATCCAAAACTTTAAGTAAACAAATTTGGTTGTAACTTGATTACTTGCTGTTGAAGATAATGAAGTTCTAATATTGGACTAAAAGATAAAATCATAATTTTTTAAAAAAAAAATTGCTATACCAGTGATAAGTAGCCTCATTGTGAAAAACTACGACAAAGAATTTTGTACAGATGGGGAAAAAAACTATCCATCACTCGTTTTTCGGCTGCTATTGATCAGGTAATTTCTTGAAAGGTGTCATTTTTCAGGAAATACCGTAACAAATTGAGAACTGGAAGCAAAAATTGTATAAGGGTTCGTGCAATAGCAACACCCAATTTTTGTACATAAAAATTTTCAGTAAATTCCAAATACCCCATTGTATAAAAAATAATTATTTTGCTGGGATATTAAAGCAATAATTTTGAAATCGTCTTTTAGGAAATCTCCAAAAAGAGGTAATATTATAGTGTCTTTTCGAAACGACAGGCTAACAAAAGGGTTAACATAATCTCTCCAACGGATGATAGAATTTAACCTTTTTCACCAATATTGTGATTTCTTAGTGTTATTTTTTCTTTTAAATTTTGGATTATAAAATTCAGAACTAAAATAAAGGCTAGATGAGGAAAAGCTTTAATTTTAAATTAAGTCACAGATACGGTTACTTATAACAAAAAGATTTTCTACTGCGATTAGTTATAATCAGATAGACAAACGTGATTATTACAATTATGTTTCGCAATTTTTATGCAATTTTTTTTCATTCATATTACCACACAATATTTTTAAAAATTCGGCGCACTTTATCGGTAATATAAATCACGTATTACAAAACGAAGGTTACGACCTTAACACGATATTTAAGGAAAGCAAAATAAAATTACTCAGAATGATTTGGCAAGGATTTTTAACCAAGGCAGTGGCACTAGTCATTTTAAATAATCAATGTGGTAACAACGAAATATACTAGAAACCAAATTCCAATAATATTTTAGGGTATTTAATTTTCAATATTAAACACACTTTTTGAAATTTTATTGGAATTAACATGGATTTAAAAACATAGTAATCGGTATAATTTAATGTTAATCACACAAACAAAATACATTATATGAAGTTGAAACAATAATTTTTTTTAGACATTTGACAGACATCAATAATTTGAATAAACATTTATCAACAAACGCTTTTCAACCACCAAAAACGATAACGCAAGTTAGGATCAAATTTGCTAAGTAAGTTTTTCCACGGTCAATAAAATTAGTTTTCTTTCTGTTTTTTTGCAATAACTCGTCAAGTCCTTGCTGTTGAATTAAAAAAAATGGTATATAGGTTTTAATTTATCTACTTTATCGATTTATGTAAAAAAATGGGGTAGCCATTCAGGGTTTATTTTTTCTAATTTAAATTTAAATAAAAATTTATTCAAAATGAAAAATTAACGAAAAAGGTTGTGTGATTTGTTTTTGAAAGATTAAGAAGTATATAATGAAAAAAAGTTCTTTGTTCAATTCATTTTTTGTGGTGGTATGAATAAAAGTTTGGGAAACTTTTTTTGACATTATGAGCGTTCAACTTTGAATGCTTATATCTCAACAAATAAAGCAAATTAATTAAATTTCTTTTGAATGTGGGGCATTTTGAAGATGATATGCATTTTTATATTACACTAATTGGCTGTTGCTGTTGGAATTTACAAAGTTGGTACTCATTTTATTATGTATGTGACACCTTATACAATTTTTTTGCTAATTCTCATTTCCTAACGCTATTTCCTGAATAATGACGCCTTTCACAAAATTTTTTGACCAATAGCAGCCGAAAAACAAATGGTGAATCGTCATCCCCTCCCCACAACTGTACCAAAAACGGAGCCTTGTGCTTGTGTTTGGATAATTGTATAAACAGAATTTTTTTTGCTAAAATGCTTCTTTGAATCGATAATACTTCAACTTAAATGCTTTTTGAGTGAATTTCAAGTAATCATGTATTCTTACGTTACTTCAAAGTGGTTGAATTGAGTAAATATACAGGTTTTTATTTCCTTGATGTGGAAAAGCTTCTACAAAGTATATATCATTGTACTTTTGAATTTTAATTAAGAAAGAGGACTTAACAGTAGGTTGGTTGGTTGGCTGACATATATTTTCAGGATTGTGTGCTTACATTACATAGCCCAGAACTGGAAGAGGATTGTGTGCTTGGTCAGAGACCCGCTTATAAACCTTCGCCAAGTAAGACAGACCCAACACACACATGTATACGCGACCGATGCTGCCATCTATTGCGCGCCACTTTCACAATTTCGACATGTACCTGAAAAGAGAGAGATAGTCTCCAGTTACCTGTACCCGTGGGAAACTGCGCAATGACCGCCCACAGGACTTTCGGACCCAACAGATTTAACGAGCACGTACTTCGAATATACTCGACAAACACAAACATCTAGATTTGAACCCGGACCCAGAAGCTCCAAAGGCTAACATCTTAACCATTGCGCCGCCGGGTCGGCACTTAACAGTTAAAAGGTGTAAATAAAATTGTAATAGCATTACTTTTTATGTATGTATACAAAGATCATCAAATATGTATACCTTTCTAAAAATAATTATGATTCTCATCTAAGCATTTTGTGACTTTTTCTAACTTAAACAAATAACGCATCTATGCACAGTAAAGTGATTTCTTTTCAATATTTACTTAATGGGAGGAGCGTTAATTTTCCATATACTATGCAATCTAGTCTTATACTATCATCCGGTCATTCTTTTTTTGTCATGTTCTAGAAATCATTTAAAAATCAGGTTTTAAAGTTAATACAACTGCAGTGTTTGGAATCATTTAAAGTAATAATAAAATAAACTTACATTTTAATCCTATTTTTCATACAATTCAAATTGAGCGGCTAAGCACAATCGTAAAAAAACCTCAATATCCTATATCAATCTTTATAAACAAGTCATAAATATACCAATTTTGCAGTTGGATATTTTAAGAATTACTTTCACAGCAACTGCCAAAGATTGAGAAAGGGTAAACACAAAATGAAACTTTAAAATAAGACTTTTCTTTTTTAATAACTTCTGCAGATGCTTGCTTTTGTGAAACCATAAAATCCGAAAATTCTTTCTAAGCGAGAAAAAGGTTTCTGAAAGTGCTTTGAAAAGGATACAAGTTAAAGCTTTGTTTGAAAAATACATTTTAACATATTTTCTCTTTTCGATTTCTTTTATGGGCTATCAAATCTAGTTCAAAAGCATAATATTTTTTCTAAAGTATTGAATTACTTAAAAAAATAAACCAATAAGAATATTTTACAATGTTGTGAAGAAAACAGTTCTCATAAACATGTTCAACTGAGTATTAAAAAAGTAATGGGAATTACAGAGCATACTTTTTAGTATAAGGGTTGTTTGTTCAATATATTTAATACATTTATGATAAACCAAAGTTGTAATATATTTGGTTATGAAACTTTTGATTCAATAAAAATTAAAATATTTTACTTTAACCATATACTAACACTTTTAAAATCGATGGGGAGTTGCTGAGTAAATAAGGTAAAAGATGACAAACTGTGCCACCACCGTGATTAAAGTGTAACTTCCCACCAATTATTTTACAGTGAGACAAAAATAACGTTACAAATTTTAGCTGAAACTTTAGTACAACGGGATCTTAAAATTGGTTAGTGCAACATATATTTTCTACCAAGTAAACCAAAGAATCGAAGTTTATAAAGTTATGCTTAATCTGAGTGTTTTTACGTAATTTATATCTATATTATAATTTATATACTATATAATTATGATTTTGTAATTTAAAGCGTGTTATATAATTACTAAGTAGTGCAATTGAACCATTCATTTTATTTGACGTGCATTTTTTGTTCTTTAATTAAAAAAATATAGAAATACTATTTACTTTATTAGAATATTTAGTCCAGAATAAAATATGCTGTAGAAGCCATCGTATTTTAATAAAAAATCACTTTCAGAGAAAAAAAATCCATTTTCAAAAAATCAATATGGAATAGTCAATATATCAATTTCTTTTACAAAATGACTGTTCCTTTTAGAGATGCTTAGGATAAAAATAAATTTAAATTGTTTTTAGATGCGTGTGTGATATCTAAAACAATGAAGTTTCCTAAATTCCTATTGATCTACATTATGAGGAATTAGTAACAATAAACCATAATTACAACTAAAAGTAGAAAATACTTCGGAAAATAACCTTTCTCTTCTTTCATACTCGGTGCCCAGATGGTCATTGGTATCTAATATGAAATAAATGATCCAATTCTAAACAATTTTCTGGTCATCTTCTTTAATATGATATTTATAGTAACTGTGGGAAATGTACATCTAAAGTAAAAGGAGCTTCAATTTTATCATCTTCCAAACCAGTAACAATCGCCCCAAGATGTTCTTCAGGTTGAGATCTAATGCGAAATAAATGATGGCATTCGAGGAATTTTACTGTCGACGTTTCTATCTTATCTACTATTTTATACAATATCAAGCAACAAGTACTCCCACTTCTATGCACTATAACTAAACTACCTATGGATGACATCCCAGCTGTAATTCCCTGAACAGACAAGCTTGCTCTTCTAGGGGCCTCCTTCGGGAATCAAGTAAAAAGTGGCCATGTTAGAAAGGCACCATTAATTACCAACTCTACAGCAGAAACCTTATCGAAAAAAGAGAAAAGAAGTTCTGTTCAATAGAATATAGATATAAAAAAAAAAACTTTCCTCCAACCCCTGCAAAATAACACTAGTTTTCCTCGTGTGTACTCGTCAATCAATCCAGAAGCGTCAGAACGAAATTTAAGGATATGGATAAAAAGAACATCTAGTATTCTCTAACTTGTTCAGTGGCAATATTAATATTAAAAATATTATTATCTTTAGCATTCAACACTAACCATATCAAAACAAAAAGTTAGTATCATTATAATGAAAACTTTTATTCTTAACAGAACATTGGAATAACTGTTTATTGTTTAACTTCTGTTTATTATATGATTGCTAAGAAGCTTTAGTGTTCTAAAAAATATACTCAAAATGCATACATATTTGTTGAGAACTAATGTTTAATATCACTAAGATTTAAGAAAATTTGTATCATGAGCCCTTGGGATATAGCATGTTGCATCGCGTTATATTCTGAAGGCTTACCAAAGGCTGTTCCCACGCCAAAATAATGTTTCAGGCCCCTTTTGCCCCGATGCATACAGTTTTTACAGCCGTCATTTACTACTACTTACGGATCTGGTATGATGGTAGCGGAATTTAATGGTTGATCAGCTTAGTAAAGCACTATTGAATTTAAAGTTAAAATTAGAACATTCGTTGTGTTAAAAAAGAGTAGAATATAGGAGTAACTGGTCTAAAAAATGAACTTCATTCTAAATGTAGTGGAGGAATTCCTGCGTTCCGGATAAAAAGGAGAGAAATTCCACTATCCGTAATGTGAATCCTGGGGATTCGACTGCTTTTTCGCGGAAGAAGCGGATAAGTAAATGGCTTTCACTTTCGACGAGACTGCCAGCGCATTTATCTTCGTAGATTTCACTCTCTTTTCCCGTTTCTAGGATTGGGAAAGATATTTTTTCCCCGTCTCTGTCAAGTCACCTGATTACATGGTCCTCGCATTATTCCTTGTTAGGCGCTCCAACCTATTAGTGGACTGATGGACAGGGATATGAACTGCTTTTTTCGAAAGAAGAGGAGAAGAGTTAATTTGACATGATAGAGGACAAGTTTGAAACCATTAATTATGGGTTGAAAATTTTCTATATGTTAGGTTTGTACTTAGGTGAAAGCTTTGTGTCAAAATTTTTCGAGAATATTTTTTAGTGGGTAGGATTTTTGAAAGAGTAGTCTGGTTTTGTACTAATTATTTTCTGAACTCCCTTGTTGGAAAATGTAAGTCCAAAACTTTGATTGATGTTTTTAAATATTTAAATGAGTATGAAAATAAGCTAAATAAAATACGCATAAAAAGCTAAAATGATCATAAATAGGCAAAATGAAATCCACATAAATAAGCTAAAAAATGACCATAGATAAGCTGAATAAAATGCCATAAATAAGCTAAAAAATGACCATAAATAAGCTTAATAAGCTTTTTAAAGACATTCGTAAATCACCAACAGTGGTATGTAATTCATGCATTCTTATATCAGCCTTTTTCAATAAAATTTCTGCCTAGATCATCTAAAATCAGACAGTCGATTGTTTCACTAATCTATATTATCATTGATTCCGTAGTGCAAATAAAAAGACAACACGGAACTTGTTGAATTGTTTTCTAAATTATGTATTCTTCCAATTCATTTTTCTTTGTTCTTTAGTAGATATTCTTAAAATAATTTTTTAAATATTGTTCAAATCCAGTCGTATAAAGGTTCTCCAACGTAAAGAAATAAACAGTTGTTATTGAATATTAATGGCAATTGCTATAGTACATTAAAAAAAGACGAAAACAACATTATTTGGTTTTTTTACTAATTTTAAAATCATTATAATAAAACAAATAGAAAAACTTTATAAACACAGCAAAAAATAAGCAACAGATAGTTTTGAACAAATAATTCACACTAAAACTAAAGTTGAAACGTTTTTTTTTAAATTCAACATTTTTATTTACTATAGCTATCCAAATTTCCAATTTTATTAACTTTGTAGCCAATGTTAAATAATCGCAAAATAGAACAAAAAAAAGTACAACGGAAAATGTTTTGTTCTCAATACATGCATTTATTCATTGGATACGCATAAGAGAACAGAGTCACGAACATGATGTAAACCCTAAAGATCTGAAAAAAAAAATCTCTTGCTGAGTTTAACACAAAGGCCGTATTTTAACAAATCAATAATTGTTTACTTTCTTCAATACATTTCACATAGTTCTTTGGATGTGCACATTTTTTTAAAATAAAATTTTCAACAATTTATTTTTGATGCATTCTATGGTTAACGATACATTAGCCATACAAATTTGTCTGTTATTCTTCAATTATAAAAAAGTATAACTAATAAATACAATTATTTTTTTGCACTAAATAAATCGAAATTGATTTTTTAAATATTTTTTTGTACGGAAATTACTCGAGTAGGTTTATTTTTATTATAATTTTTAATAGTTTCACAATTTAATAATATCAAAAATGGCAACAACATTTCATTTTAAATTTGGGGCCTTTGAAAGGCACGCTTAAAGAAAATTAATTATCAGTTAAATTTTTGATGGAATAATATTTGTGTTAGGATTTCACAGAGATTAAATGAAAGTAGAGCTTGAGCGAAATGAAGAAAAAATTTACTCAATCTTACATAATATTAAGCTTTCCTTTTAAATATTTATAAACCTTATTAAAATGTTTTTAATAATTTAATCATTAAATTTATATTCAGCGTTAGTATTACTCTAAAATATGTTTTAGATTGAAATATTAGACTAAAATCTAGTTATTAATAGTTTATTTAATCTATCTTGTAATTTAAGTCTTTAAAAATCAAAAGGACTTTTTTCTGCTTTTAATAAATGTCACACAGATATTTTATTTTTCTAACTTTTGTTATTTCTAGATGAAAGGTTCCAAATATGAAAAAAGCTTCTTTTACAAAAACCAATGAAAAACTATGTTAAACATAGAATTGTATAATAAAACAATCCTTGTAATTTCATAAATATGCTACTGAAAGCCAAAAGTCCAAAAACTACGTTCTTAATAAATAAAAATGACATTGGGGTAACTTCACTACTCTTTTCAATTTTTTGATTATGTAGAAACACCCTAACTTTAAAGTGACAATAAATCAATGTGTCAACAAAATATATTCTTGTAATATTGAATGGTAACAGTTGCGTGTTGTTACCTGTATTCCTTACGGACTTATGTTTCTTATATTATCTTATATTCCTTATAAATGTTAGAGGTGCGGCTTCTGTCATATCTTAAAAAGAAGCACGTAGAGTTGATATGGTATGTATCCTTACATCGACGTCAACACATGTATAGTTGACAGCAATATAGATGGTTCTATATTGTTCTCATCTATGTCGTTTCAAGTTACCCGCATTTTTACTCAGACGGGATTGGATAAGTTGATAGGATTAAGATAAAGTTATACTATGATCAATTGGCATCCAACAATACCCTTATATATTGCTCCATTTTATAGTCCTAAAAACAAATTTTCCTGCCCCTATGATAAACTTGACTACATATACCTTAAAATTATCCCAAAAAGCTTTAGGAAAATGTCAAATATAATATAGGTTACAGTTTTTACCTGCAACCCTTGAAAGATTATTATTTTAAAAACGTGACAAAAAGTGACGAGATTGATTGTTTTCTGCAGTTATTCAATAGGAAAGCTGCCTGCATGTAAATATTTCAGGTTACCATAAGAATTTTCGTCTACATATTTTCGATCATTTTTCTATTTTTTGCATCGATACATTAATAACTTTATATTTGTCTAAAGTGCTTATCATATTTGTCAAAATTTACACAAAATTAGTACTCAAGTAGTGCTAATTTTGTTCTAGTACTTAAAGTCCCAGGGAATTAAAAAATTTAATGATTGATAAGTTTACAAAAAAGCTCCAAATAAAGTATGTGCAAATAATGCACTCTAAATAAAATTCTGTTAATATGCTAAATATTAGCTTCTACTAATGCCAAATAATGTGATATGTATATTTATTTGTATATTTGGTTTTAAAAACATATTTAACGTATAATAAATGCTTAAAAGACATTTAGTTAGCATGAACCTCTTTTTAAAAATGGAATATCAAATTTGCGTCTTTAAAGAAAAGTTTTGGTGACATACATAGAGCTCTAAGTAGAAAAATACATTACCAGGTTTTTTTTTCTTTAGTCACATACCTTAATAATCGACTTAAAAGAGAAAAAAATTCTTCTTCACATTTGTAAGCCGACTTGTTGTCGTAGAAACGTTAGACATCTTACTTTCTTTCCTAACGAAACTTTTTTTCTAAGGTAGTTCAGTAGTATTCTGTTACCTAAGGGATCTCAAGAAATGCATGGTGATGGTAGTATTAAAGAACGAATTTCTATTTCTTTAACAAGGAAATAAAATTGAGATTTGATTTATTTTGACTTAGACTAAGGTATTTTTTATATTTGATGTTTGTGGAAATAAATATATAATGGTAATTGAAATTAAAGTTTAAAAAAAAATCACATTACATTATACATCACACATGCATTACATTATACATTACACACACATTACATAATACATTACAATACACATTTATGTAGTGTTTCAGATTTAAAAGCATATTTTGTTCATTGATAATTTTAATTTGTAAAACAAAGAAAATTTTCTCGTAAAAATTCGATTACTATTTATAAAATTATAAAAAAAAATTCATTTCAAAGAAACCTCAATTTATGAGATTATTTTTTAAAAATAGTTTTGAACCTTCTTACGTAATTCGAGAAAATTATTGTGTAAATCTTCATTTAAACTCTATTTAAAATTGGAACATTATTAAAAATTGCTTGCTTACACATTTTTTATGACATAAAGTTTTCATATACCAGTGGGTTTAAAAAAATAACCAGATCAAAAGAAATTAATTAACGGCAGTTTTGATCCCCCAACGCACTTTCCTTCCGCATTTAAATTACCAACACTTTCGAGAGACTGACGCTTTTGTGCTATTCTGACGGTAATGAACTTTTACGATGGGACCGGGCAGTTTAAATTAAAGCAAAAAACGTTACCGAGGAACTGCAATTTAGAACCTATTTGCGCTCCTATGATATCAGCTTTTCTAACGACTTCCTGCAAACATGGAATCGATGCGAAATCATTAGACTTAGGTGCGACCGGGAAAAATTCCGAAAACACTGCTTTGGAATTTGGTGCATAGTTTAGGCATTATCAGTGATGGTGCAAGGATGTCTCGTAAAGTGGAAAATCCGAATTTAAAGGGAATTTGATGCAGGTGAAGTGTATATTGGACATAACTGTTCCAGCGTATCTTATAAGTTAAAAAAATAGATTTTGCTTGTTTATGCAAACTGGTCGATAGGTGTCAAATTTGGTAAGGGGGACGAGAAAAATCAAACATTAAATTTATGTTTGTTAACTTTCCGATAGGACGGGAGCTGAACATTTAAGATGCATTTCTCTAAAAATATTTTATTTACACCCAGAATTTGAAAAAAAATTGCGCTTTAACTAAAATATAATTCTTTTCCGTTTAGTTTCTTCAAACTACAGGTTTTTATACAGGATATTAAAATACGTTAACGATTTCATATATTTTTCTTGTCGGTGAATTTCTAAAAAACCCTGCATTATATGTTTTGAAACAAAATATATTAAATCAAAGCTGATTATTTACTAAGCTTATCAAACTGAGAGAATTTTACACTTCAACATTATTTTCCTAAGCATCTGTTTTGTTTCGGAAAACAACAAAGCTCTTTCTTTAAATCCTCTTTCACCACTGAACATTAATTTAATTCGAAATTCCTTTCAAACCCACCACCAACCGTGAGTGTTTTACCATAAATTCATACATCTGTACTTCTCTCAGTGATTTTCAGCAGCCAGTTGGTTCCTGCGGATCAGACGGATATATTATGGGGACACAGGAACAGAAATTGCTTTGGTTTCAAAGCGGGGGGAAGGCAGTGGCGCCGGTCTTGTAAATAACGATCACGGCTGAAAAACGGAGATCGTAAATAAACAACACAATTTTCTTTTCATCCGCTTTATTTCATTAATAGAAATAATTTGTTTTACAATATCTTAACTCATTTTACTAATTTTAGAAAACTATTGCTAAAACGACAAACCCTGCAGTGATGTTGCAGTTGTGCCAAATGATTTTTGATTCTTCGAAAAAAAATCAACGATAAAAGATTTGCAGTGTTTTTTTGGGATATAAAGCTGATACTATAGGTTATTTAAGAAATTTTATGGGTTGCAAATAAAGCGTATAGTTAATCATGCTTCAGCACTGATAGAGTTCGTTGACAAAGATAGAGTCCTAGCTTATTTTACTGATTTTCGAAAACTATTGCTAAAACGACCATTCCTGTAGTGATGTTGCAGTTGTGCCAAATGATTTTTGATTCTTCGAAAAAAAAAATCAATGATAGAAGTATTTGGAGTGGTTTTTTGAGATATAAAGCTGATACTATATGTTATTTTAAAATTGTTACGCGTTGCAAATTATGCTTATAGCTAATCATGCTTCAGCACTGATAGCGCGCGAACTTCTATTCCAACAAACAACTCGTCATTTAAGCTATGTTTAGGGTATAGTTCTAATCGTCTAATGTTTCGATATTATAATTTTGTCTTACACATTTGATGTACCTCTATGCATCTTTATATATTTCCTGATGCATTTGAAATTTACAGCCACTATAAAATTATTTATCATAGCGCTATCACAATAATCTTAAAATGTTTAAACGTTTGCTCTATGAAAATCACTGTAACATAAACATGGTTGATTTGATTAATTGAGACTGTTTGTATTGTGTGCATGACTTGTTAGAAACAAATATCAAAGGTGAATTTTGCATGACTGTAAAATTATAGTTCATATTAACCAAAATTCCCCGTCTGAATGTGTGGAAAATACTCCGTTAATTTTGTTATATCTAAAAGAAGTCAAATGAAAAGTTTCAGTGTGTTAACTAAGCAATTGAAAAATTTAGAGGGATTACTAAAGAGCTTTAGTTCTTTTGATCTGAATAATTTTGTCTTAGATTGTATTGAGTTACATTGACTGGTGGCTTTAACAACAAATAAGTATTATACAAATGAATATGGAATCAAGAGTAGGGCATAAATTATTTGACTTATGATATAGTTTTTAAACTCACATTTTCCCAAAGTATGTCGTCTAAGATATATGGTTCGGTCTGCTCATCACCGACTTTATTAAATTGAAATTAAGATCGTCAAAATCACTCGATATAAAATTCGTGGGAACGTATGATTATGTGGCGTGTAAGAGATTCACCGAATAACTATTTGACTTGGGATCTCTAGGCAGAATTAAATCTCGGTATGCTTTAACATCGACTAAGAGCTCAGATTCATTAAAATTTAATCGTTAAATTGGTTGCACGAGTCTCCTAGATATTGACTTAGAAAAAATGGGTAGAGCAAAGTCTTGGAAATATGCCTAGTCTCCTAAGCTTAGATGCCAATAAAACAGTCCCGTTAGAAAAAATATTAGAAAAATAGCATTAACATGTGGTCACTGCTCCACTGCTGAAATCAGAGATTTACACCCATACCCAAGTCTATAAACAACAGTACGCCAGAATCTTCCGTCTGGGACAATGCTCAAGCTTGTTGGAATGAGATTTGGGATTTTGCGGACGACGTCTGAACCGCAGAGTGGCGCAAGTCTGTGGGCAGTTAGCATCGATCGTGGCAAGAAGAATAGAGGATAAAAGCAGGATGAATTCGAGAACCAAAAACCCACGGTCAGTGGTTTTTTTTCGAAGCTATTTAGTCTTGCTTGAAGAAGGACTATTGAATTTTGAGTTGATGATTGTTTTGTAAATACATCTGGTATAGTTTATATCTTTTGAAGTATAATAACAATTTAAATATAAATCGTTATTACTTAACTAAAGAAACTTATATATCGTATTGTGAGAATTTCAGCTTAAAATATATTTGTTTTAGTTAAAATTTATTTCTATTTCGAATGAAGAAACTGACAAGCAACATTGTTAGAACTCAGTGGTACTTAACTAAAAGCTTTTATTTTTATTTTTATAATTAACAATTTTATCAGAAAAAGATAAATGTCATGCAAGAAATCAAACAATTTAATTCCGAAATAGATTAAATATATTCAAACCACAGGCGCAATAGACAGTATTTATAATCAAAATATTAGAATAAAGTATCAACTGTTTAAAAATGTACACTTCCAAATTTTGAAAAAATACGAATATTTTCAGCTTCATACTAATTAAGAGTATCGTACATTATGAAGGGCCAGGTTACTACATACAATGTAATACATACCATCAAAATTATATTTCAGATGCCATTTCGTATTCTCACTTCAAACAAAGAATAAGAAATCTAAAACAGAAAACATCGCCTGAACGTAAAGCAATGTTTCTGAGTGACATTTTCCATAAACATCAGAAAAACATTTGATGGAATATGAAAATATTCATCCTTTACTGAGGAATTTAAAAGCCTGTTTTGAATGACTACCAAAAGAAATACTCTGGCAGAGTGTGAGGAATCTCATAAAAGAAAGCCTCCTTCGAAAAACAATCGAACAGCCATGAGTGCAGCAGAAACAGGAATCGCGGAAAAGAGATCAGAATTCCATCTCCGGAGCCCTTTAGGGCAGGGCAAAAAATCAGTTCTTGAAACTCGACTGCAAATTCGTAAAAGACAAGAAATTTGTTTGTCTTTTTCTTCAGAACTCAATATATTCTCAATGCTTGGAAGAATATATTCAATGTGGAGTTGTGTAAAATTATTTGATTTTTATTGTTTTGTAAGTGATCAAAAGTATCGGGTCTATTTAGTTCTGAATGAAAAAAATACGTGTGAAAACGTCTCTATACGTTGTAACCAATTTTTTGCAATACAAACATTAAAATCATTGTTATTTAAGAATTAACTGCATAATTTAGTGTAATTTTACCGATGTTTTTCACAGTTTAATTTAGTGGGACATAATATAATTTGTAGAAAGAAATAGAAAATAATTTGTAATTTTTTTAACAATAATTTAAATGGTATTTTATAAGAGAACTATGAATAGTAGTAAGATTCTACGCTGCCTGTACGAAAGTCAGAATTACCTAAGAAAAAAAGTTTGCTTAAAAATATGTGATATTGCCAGAATTAATCTTAAACTTAAACAATTTTAAATTTTATAATAAAAAATGAATTTCGTGAGTCAAATTTGATTTTGTAAGAAGTACTGACGACCTTTAATAAGCCACGGGTAAAGCAATAAGCGCGATTTAAATAACATATTCTATTTATATTATACTTAAAAACAAAAGTACTTTAAAAATATATTGAAAAAAAGTTACCCAAAAGTTATTTTACCAGTAAAAGCATGGCAAATATGCATCTGTAGTCCTAAGAGCATGTTAAGTACACACAAAAAGACCTTTCCAACTCTGTGGTTCTAGGTACACAAGGAATATGCATGGTTTATGATTGGATGTTTTAAGAACTGTGCTCGAAGTTTATTGATTTGCTAGATGGATGGACAAATACATTTCATTTTCAATGAAAATACTTTATACTACTCAAATATTTTTGACATTTCGAGTGGCAAGAGGAAGAAATTGTTAGGATGGATAAGATCTCTAGATAGCTATCTATTTGTTGATGAAAGTGAGTGAAGGACGCTTAGACTTTAAAATTGGAAACTAAAAAGAAGCACTGCCTTACAACTGCAATTAATATTTAATAATTGTGGTTAATTGTAATAGCAGGCAATTTTTATCAAAATTTAAGTTTATTTATCTTTTGTCATTAAAATGGACAGTTATATTAATGAAAATGTTTTATTGACAGAGACTTATAGTAAATATAAATATACATCAAAACATTCCAAATACACTAAAAATGTATCTGAAATCACAAAACAATACAAATACAACACGTGAAAAATGAAACAAGTCAACATTGCTTATTTAAGCATGAATTTTGAATGTAAACATAAAAGGCATCTTAAATAATATTTGATGGCACATTTTCTGGGTCCTGCCTTATATTATGAGACATATTGCTTTCAAAACAAAAATAATGGTCTTAGAAGCAACGTAAACTTGAGAGTGGTCTTTTACGTAATATCTCTTCTGTATCATAGGTTAATGGATGATACTAGTAAGGTCATTTATATCAAGTAACTTGTAACGGGAAAAGATATATATGTGCATTTAATACGAAGGATAATACCGAAAGGACGTGTGTTACTAACAGGTGACACTTTAGTTTATTAAAGTACGTACCTCAAGTAAGTGTTTATGTAGTATGGAAGTAATATTTATCTTTAAAAAAAAATGTTTAAATAATAGATTTGACAATTAACCACGCTGTAAAAAATCCGGGAAAGTTACTTAAAAAAATGGGTAGCTGGGTCACCGATTTTTTTAAGTGGCCTTCATATAAAATGAAAAGAATCTTATGCAACAAAATAAGAAATTTATTATAAGTAAAAGTAATTTTCCTGTGATAAAAAAGTTTCACATGGGATGACGCTATTAAATATTCTGTACCTGGCATCTATGGGTTGCTTGGAGTGTTGTCATTAAAAAGTTTAAATTTAACTCAAAATTGTAATTATTATTATGATTTTATTTTTAGTGGTTATAAAATCCATACTAAAAAAGTTATGCAACGACTGTATTACTCGATAAACTTATTACTGAATTTCGCTGAGATTGCTACTATTTTTCTAAGCCAGCCAATTTTGGGTGCAACATGACGCATCAATATTTTGCGGTGCAATTATTACTACCTATTGGGAATATTTAAGTTTTTGGATGGTTTTGAGCTGCAGAATACATGTTTGACAGTTATCAGAGCAACGTATATTGCTTCAGTAATGGTACCATTTCAGTTAGCTTCCTTTTAAATAAATTAAATATTTTTTTTTTACATTTAAAGTATAATGTACTGTTTTTTTTCTGGTCATACATTAAAAACTGATTATATTATAAAGATTGCAACAAGTTTATCTACAATGCAATGCTGGAATTCCTTCCTCGTGAAATTTTGAAAAACCTTCCCTGTCGTCATACATTGACTCAAATTGTATCTCGAAGATCAGATGTTTAATTTATTTTGAAAACAAATACAAACATAAATTGAGAGAGGAACCATCTTTTAATAAACCCAACGACAAAATTGTAAAATTAATGAAAGTACGTTTATTTTAGATTTGAATGTAAGAATAAAAAATTACTCAATGTTGAAAAAATCACAAAAAGCATCTTTACCGAGAATATTACAACATTCAATGAACAAACAATAAATTAGTTGGATCATGTTGCTTCATAAACCAAGTAGACTGTTGGCGCCCCATTACGGCTCATTTCCAATATAAGACCTGGTGGAAACCTACCACATAGAAAAAATTGCCGCCATCTCTCCTATATTTACTGCTGATATAAAATTATAAATCACCTTTATAATAATTTATGTATTCATTCATAATAAAATATTTAAAAAGTTTATGCTACCAGCTTAAGAATATAATGATGTAAAAAGTAGTCCATTCTAAGCATTACAAGTGCAGCGGAAAAATTTGGAGTACCATTTTATTTTATTATAATGCTATATTCCCTGAACAAATTTCAAATGGTCCAAACTATTGAAAAACACAGGCGTAAGCAGAAAGTCAAAGAAGGTACGACGAAAGTAAGTTGTGTGGAAGAACTGATACACCAGCCACGACATCTCAGAAAACTGCAAACCTTTTCATTTCTTAAAAATTCAAATCAATCTGCTTGGTGGGTTTTGAACAGAATACTTCTCAATATGTGCCGTAATATTTTTTTCTACTTCCATCGTTATTTCAATTTTGATTAGGCTCTTCTTCTTAGCTAGTTATAACGCAAATTACAGATTTTTTTAGTTAATATTACCGTGATTGAAGCCTTCTACACTTGTTGACGAACTTTGAGTGCACTCTTAAACTGCTTTAGAGAAAATACAGATTAATATGTCTATGGACTGTCTTATTTTTTTAAACTCACAAAAGCTAACAAGTTACTGAGGACTAAAGGACTCTTAAACCGCTTTAGAGAAAATACAGAAAAATCTGTCTATGGGCTGTCTTATTTTTTTTTAACTCACATAACCTAACAAGTTACACATGTTATCTAATGTAAAATTGAGGAAAATTTTCAAAACTTTTACTGCAGGTACATAAATTTAATTTTTTAAAATTTGAGTAAAGAAAAAATCTTAACTTTACGCAATTATTAAAACAAATTAATTCTCATAAATAAATTTTTACTACTATAATGACTTATGCTTTCGTCAAACTGACAAAAAACAAAATATTTTCTTCCTAGATTTTTTTTATAATATTCTTTTTGCATATGCTGAACTTTCATATTTGAAGAGTCTAGTGGAAGAACTTGCTAAGTGGCATTTTTGAAAAATAGAGATTTTTTGTCAATGAACACTTTTTTTTCTGCCTTTTTAAAGGCAATTCTTTCTTTTCATAAAATTTAAGTGAAGTATATATTTTAAATTTTGTAAGGGCCGTTATTAACGTATCTAAGTGCATACGACAAGCTCAGTTTATCGATTTCGCCTTTTTGTCCCTTAAAACGTTCTTAAACTACGCAATTTATTTAATTATGCTACCCACATCAAACAATACCCCACCCTCCTTAAGCTACATATATAACTTCATAAATTATAAGTTGTATGAACCATAAACATTTTGAATTGTTGTTTTCATGCCAATGATATGTGCAACAAATCAGATTGGTCAGAAGCACGTAAGATGAGTAAATTAGTTCTTGACATTTTTTAATTGATTTTAAGTTGTTACTACGTTTAAGAAAAGGCATCAAAGCGGCTCTTTCTTGTGTTGTTCTTTTTTTAAAACCTTCTTGGGAATACGAGATTTTTCCAAAGTGTAAACTTGTTATCCCTGTATATTTGAAACTTATCTAAACATTTTCTTAAATTTCTTAATTAAGGTATTAAATACTTTTTAAAAGACTCTTCAAGTCTTAAAATTTTAAAATGTATTCATATTATAAATATTTTGAAAAATGGCGTGTCCTTGAAAGTTTGAATTTTTATCGACGTAATTAATTGTTACCTCTGTAAGTAGTTTAGACAGAGATCTAAAAATGTTAAACTCAATAAACAATGTAGACTAAATAGCATTTGCGGCCAAAATATCAGAAATAAAACATCTTTTTTTTAAATAAAAATGAAGATGAATCGTGCTCTTGTGATCTTTTTAAAAGCAATTTTAAATTTCCAAAAGGAGGATGAATTCAAAAGTCATTACAAAACACTGAATCAAACTCCACTCTATACATACGATTTAAAGTACTTTTGTGTGAATAATCCAAACGTTATACAGTTCCAATATGCTAAAAACATCTTTTCAAATCCACATGTATTGACGTTTCTTACATTCTTGTTTATAAAAGGTACATTGAATTAATAAGTAAACTGTAAATAAAAATGACTTATAAATAGACATTTTTTAAAAGTTTTTATTTTATCCAAACGATAATAATTTTTATAATATACAAATAATTACTAAGTTATATTGAAGAATTTACAAGTCTAACTAAAAAATACATAGACAAGTCTTTCATGTATTTCTCTTATCTAAGTTTGCCTGTCTAAGTTATGTGTTTTTAATTATTTCTCTTATTTATAATATCCATTGTTTTAAATTATGAAGATAAGAAAAAGTTTCAGCTTTGGGCTAAATTAAAACACATTTAGAAATACCTTTAAATCATAATAATTATTGTATTTTAAATAAACTTACGAATTAAATTACCAAGATATGATTTATAATAATACTCAGACATCTTTAATTAATAGTTGCAAGTGAAAAAAGTACAAAAAATAGTTAAGTAAGAGTTTCGCGTATCTTTAATACTTTATTAAAAATGAACTTTAAATTGAAAACTTATTAATCAGTATATAATACATTTCATTGCATTGTCTGTGTATATAATATATTGCATGCCAAAACGGAAATTTTAGACATTTAATTTCAATAGCAGAATTTACAGTGACAATGATGCTCAAAGTATCGAGAAATATAATTTATAAACCAGTGGTTTATTTCTTATACATTATACTTTTAGTTATTTATTATTGTCTTTTAAATAATCACATTATGAAAACATATCGGTGCACTAATGTATTCAAAGTTTACACACAATATTAATAATTTTATAATTAACCTGTTGCAACACATTTAACCTGTTAAAATTGAACTTTAATAAAAAAAAGTAATCTTTATTTTAGCAAAAACAGAAATAAAATCAAAGTTTGCTATTGCAAGTTAGGAATTAATATATTTTGGTTTGGCGAAGAAATGTTATACTGCAGTTGTATTTACAGACAATACCGAAGAATTGATAAAATTTGGTAATCTCACTTTCATCAATCATATCAGATTGTGACCTGGGCAACAAAAACCGGGTTGATTTAATCAGTTAACTGTCTTGGAAGTATATATGTGGAGCAAATATTCAAATCCCAATATCTCCAACTTTGACTTAAGCTAGTTTTGTACTTAAACATCAATACACAGGATTATGTTATCTTCGCTAAGCATCTAAACAAAAACGGCCTAAGTCAAATTGGAGATATTGGGTTTCGAATGTTTGCTCCTAATATGCACTTGACACAGTCCATGAGTTATGACCTCAAATATTTCATGTGCAGAGGAAAAAAATCGTAATTTTTGCTACTTTTTGCTTTGATTTTTAATGGCGCGATGTGCCCCGATAGAAAACTTACACATCTTTATCCACAAGTAAATTTCTACCGATTTTGTTCATCTAGGTTGGATCCTATTTTATCATTTAAGTATGTATAACAGTTCTACTTAGTTTGAATATATAGTGTAATTTAGTGACAATCAGTGCCACATGATGAATTTGTGTTGAAGGAACTGGTGCACATTGAATACGTCATAGGACGACTTTTTGATGTACTCTCTCATGTATGGACCTCGTGAATTGACCGTGCTTCAAAATTGATTATTTAACAATAGCTTGTGTTATCAAAGCAATTTTAATCTATTAATCCAGTTAAACTAATCCGAAACAGTAGTCCAGATGCTTTCAAAGGAATGGGCTAGTGTCGCCCTAGCTAGGTTAAGCGCTGTCTTTCACCACACACAAACCAACGGCAGCAAATTAGGTTTATTATTTTAGGCGTATATTCCCTTGGTGTTAAGGTTTGGGCTTAGTTTCCCTTGGTAAGGTTAATCCTCATTTATTATATAATAAAACCATTCTTACACAAAATTAAAAAAAAAAACTACTTGTATTGTTAAAAGCTACTCTTTTATACTCTACTTACATGAGTATTTAGTCATAGCTCATAGGTTGTTTTTAATAAAAAAAAAGTTTAATTTTTTTACTTTTAAAAGTTATTATTGAAATGATACATCGTTCTTCAAAGTTAAAGATGGCCTCATAAAAAATATCGATCATAAGTAATTTTACTCATTTTCTACGGAAAAGAAGACAAGAGTTGGATAATAAAAACGTGATTTTTCCATATCGAAAACGATGTTTATTGAAAGAAAAAGCTGCATTGCAATTAAGGAGAAGATAAAAAATGATTTGAAACTTTCAAAATTAAATTGAAAACCGTTCACTTTTTTCTAAGGACTGCAATCCTATACTCACTGCGAAAGATATTAAGACATTTTTCCTTGAGAACTAAATTGCTTTTCCTGGCATATGAGAAAAATCTATCTCAGAGCAAAGTGATTTAAATATTCCCCTTACAATATGCCCGAGGAGTGCTTTAATAAGATAACTTTCATTCAACAACACATCACTGAATCGACAAAATCATTCATTTTATATGGAAATTCATGCAGATGCTCTTTAAAAACCTTTTTCCAGAGTTTTAACGATAGGGAGATCCCCACTACTCATCACTGCAATATGCAAGTATTAAAAAGTTACGAATTATATTTGTGTCTGAAAGTTTACTGAAATAAATAGATATTTAAGCTAAATGATGTTTAACACGGAAAAAGTAATTTATGGACTCCATAATTTTATTTCAAATAAGTAGTGTTATGTAAAATAAACATTATCTTTGTTTAGTTAATTTAAAGGTATAGGAGATAAATTGCTGACAAAATAAGCTATATATTATACAAAATCTCGAGGGTTTTGTACAAATAATGAAGTATATTTATGTTCCATGTAACTTTTAAACATTTATCATATTTTGAAGTTATTTTTTCTTTACAAGACTTTTTTAAACAGCAGGAATTTATTGCACTTTACACTCATTAATTCTAGCATTCGTAATTGTACCGACATCAGAATTTGTTGTTCTACATTCATTTGTATCCGAGGAAGTTTAAAATTAAAAAAAAACTTCGTGTTTTAGGTATCAAAGCAACAAATCGCTCTGCAGTGGCTGTAAGCCCTCTCTACTCATCATCTATAATACGATCGAAATGTCTTTCATTCACACACTCACACTAGGCGGTGTAATAAGGGAAATGAAATTCTTCGGCGCAGCCCCCTCTCAATAAATCAAGTTGCCAGTCCACTAGTTCCCGTTAACACCTGAACAAGCGACAACACGGGGGCTCCCTGTCTTAAGATCCATTTGGATATGTTTAATTGAAAAACATGTAACCAGCGTTTCTGCTGGAACTCTGACTGATATTTTTTTACGCAGCGCCTCAGTGGAAAACTGATTAAGCAACTCTACCGGTTTGGTCAGTTGTTCAAGCAGCGAGAAGGGCAAAGTTCATTTGGCATTTGATGCACTTAACTGAGTCAATAATAAGAAGACAAATGTATCATCATCATCCAGGGTACTACAGCCTTGAGCAGGCCAGGGCCGTCCCAAGGAGCCTTTGACATCTTGATCTACTTTGGACCGCGGCTATCCAGTTGTTTACTCGTAAAATTCGTAGGTCTAAAACGACTGCATCCAGCTATCTAGTTGGTGGACGACCTTTTCTTCTAATTCCATCTGATTTAGAGAATGTCACCCTTTTGGCTGTTTTTTGATCATTCAAACGAAAAACGTGCTCTTGCCATCGAATGCGGTTTGACTTAATTTTTAAAATGTCCGGTTGCTTGTACTTTTGATATATCTCATTATTACATAGAGTGTGCCATACATTATTCGCATGTACTTCTTCAAATAACCTTCTTAGAATTTTCTCTCAAAGATCCTCAACTTACTTTATTGAGGGGCCAGCATTCTCTACCATATAGGATGACAGGTACTGTAGCAGTGTTTTATATAGGTTAATTTTTGTTTTTGTATTTAGGTGTATGCTTTTTCAGTTGACTTTTTAGACCAAAGTAGCATTTGTTTGCCATTGACGTACGGCAAACAATTTCAGTATTTAGACAAATGTATAGCTTTATAATTAAACAGAGGGGTTTGCACGCCAGTTACACCATTTGACCGAAATATCGCATACAGGGTTCTTGGTCTTCTTTATTGGTTTGGACATGTGTGGCAAGACTTATACAGTCTTGTCCAACCAAAGTGGTAATTTGGGTCTGCCAACGCATTCGTGCTCCGATAAACTCGAGTCTCGTTGATGAAGAGACTCAGCGACGTCTATTGGAATGTGACAACTTCAGAAGACTTCAAAGTCAAATGTTTGTCCGGGCTGATAATAAAGTAATAAGTTAACTTAATGGAACGACGGAATGGTACGACTGCGGAAAATGACGCATTAAATGGAGACTTATTCGTTTCATTATGGAAGATATTTCATAACTTTATTTTAACCAAGACACTGGCAAATGTAGCTTTCATTTGACCTTTAAAAGTAACTAATATAAGTCTTAGTTCATCGAGATAAAAAATTTTAAAAATAATTTTACCGTTAGAATGTTTTTAAAACTTTTATTATTAATTTATTGTTTGCGCGTCTGCAAGTTTTACTTAGGGAATACAAGACTTACTAATAAACTATAATTAAACTTATTTAAATTTGTAACTTTTAAGCATATATAATAATACTTATAGATTCCTATTATAATGGACATTAATGGATTGTATATAATGTCAGTAGCTTTTTTATTGTCTAGGGTCCATTTCGTAAATTCATGTTTGCAAAAACACACACACATTTTAAATACGTACTTTATTCTTATTACTTGTTATTTATATATGAAAATGTATATATGCTATTACTATAAGTTACTTTTTCTAGCTGTTATATCTATAGGAAATTCCTTTTATTTTATGTTTATCAAAGTATCGCGTTGCAGTCATATTTCCTATTTAATAACGTGCCTAATAAAAGTAATACTTTTGGGGAAAAGGCCATGTGAAAGGTAGGCTTACAGTAAATCCACCTTATTTCCTCTAAGCATTCGTCATTGAATGAGCTGACAAATAGAACTTAACTCAGCTGAGATATCAACTTATCAGCCTGAAGTTAAAACATGCAATAATATATATTTATAAACAAAATGAAGCATCAATTGTTAAAAAAGTATTTTTTATAAATTAATTTTCTTTTAATTATTTCATATTAAATCATGTCCTATAAAGCACGTACTTTAAATAATTAATGGGTGAATTGCACTTTTAAATACATAATATTTTTAATCTACTAGTTTTTGGCATACGTTTTTTAGTTGGTTCAATATATTTTGTTGTTCTTGGTTCATTTAGCCCTTGAAAAACAAACTGACACTGATATTTACCCCAATTAAAATTTTTAACTGTGATTAAAACTTGGTCAGTGACTTTATCAACTAAAATTCAAAGTTATTTTTCCCAAACTGAACTTTTGATAAAATGCAGTTGGAAGAATAATCATACAATAATGGGTAGAATCCAAGAATGCCAGTGACCTTTGACGTTTTTGAAAAATGGCGTAAACGCCGTAATAACGAATTTAAATATATAAATTGAATTAATAAATGAGGAAACGTAAATTACACACCAGCTTTTATGTATAAAAATAGAACGCCTTGTCTTTTTCTAATGAAAAAATGAAAATAAAAGAATCACATTGCTCTACATTTTAGGACGCCATTTCAATTTTATCTATGTGATAAAAAATGTTTTTCCTTCAAATATTGATTTTTAATCAATATTTTTTTTTGCTATTGGTGAAGTGGCTATACTGATTTAATTGATAATTCGATAGACACCTGGCCTGGACGTACAGTAGGACAAAAGGTTTGAAAGTAGACTATTGATGGAAAATTTTTCTAACAACATTTTTTTTTAACCGATGGATATAATCAATATCGAATGATTGTCCGGACGGGATTACGTACAGACGGGTGTCTTCTGCATGCCAATATGTACGTTTCCATTTTTCTAATTCTTTTGAAGAAAGAGAAGAAAATTGTTTTGTGAAAATATGATTAAAAATAGGATAAAAAATAAATAAAAGGTAAAAAAATATTGGAATACTTTCAGTTTTTATATAACGCTAGTTAGTTAAAAAAATAACTGATAGAATCTTCTATAATTTTTGGGGTTTGCAAACCCTTTTAGGTTTGGTTGAATGCTTTTTTGGGTTGAATGTCATTGGTTTTTGGTTTCACCACAATTCCAATGCGAAAAAGAATTAAATTTAAATAATTCATATCATTGTTAACCTTTTTAATATACCGTATCACATTTAACTAGACTCGTAATTTATTTTAAGAATTAGATGGTTTGGAGCAATTTTAGAGTAAACATTTATTCATCAAAAACGACAAAGCATAACTTCTATGTAATTATTGCTACCAAATGCTTAATTGAATTTATTCTGCTACAATAATACTGATTTATTCCCAAGGAACATGAATAGTTATGAGAAGCGCTTTTGGTGAGGCCGATTATGATATAATGGCAAACTAAGGTCACATTTATGTACTTTATCTGATATTTTAATGGGTCTTTTGTGCAAATGTGTTAAATGAATATTATTATTAATTGAATTTTTGAAATACTAAGTGACTAATTACAGCTATTAAAAAAATACAGGTCTACTTTCAAAATATATTCATCTAAATTATTCTTAATTAAATAATTTAAAATTTAAGAATTTTGTTTAATTTTTGTATTCCAAAGTTTTTATCTTATTATTATTTTTCTTTTAAATAAGCATGGTTTGGTTTTATAAGGTTAAAAGCCCTAGTATAAGAGAGGAGAAACATTAGAGCAGTTGTGTTTATTTATTTCTATACAAATTAAAATAAATTTCTGAAAGGTAATTGCAATGGTTGATCCAGAAATTATTTCTTTGCCTTCGTAGACAATTTTAATATTTTAGATCTTTTTAATGAAACTATTTATCATGTGGAGTTAAAAAAAATGTCATAATATACCTCATAATGTAAATACGTGGTAATCTCCTAAAAATAACCATAATAATACTCAAACATTTGTTTCTAAAATTCAACATAGATATTTGCTGATTTTACAAATACAGTTTTGCACACATATATTAAGAATGCTTAACTTTTTTTAAAGGATTCATATTGTAATATATATTTTTGATGCATGCTTCAGATAAATTTCTGATTAATTTTTTTATGAAGTAAACAACAATTAGGATTTGTTCTATTATCTTAATACCTGCATATTAAAAGTCAAAAAATGCATTTTCTCTAATGACTGTCTCTTTCACATGCGAAAAATGTTTGCATTCGTGACAAAAAAATATTAAAACGATCTTCGTAAATATTTCATTATCCTAACATGGGGAGTAATTCAATCTCATCCAATTACTTGCACTTAATTAATAATCACGTTACCTATTTCAATACATTACCTGTTTTTTAATTAATTATTTACGAACCTCGTGTGCAAAACGACTTACTTTACAAATGACCCGGTATAAAAGAGCAATAAAATACTTAATTAAATTTCTGATTATTATCTACGATCGAAAAGGAGGGGAAAAAATTCAGTTCACTGCTAATAACAACCGGAGAAAAATGAAAAAACTGGCCGGTAAACTAGAAACCCCCATAATCTCTCGGGAATTTGAAACCAGCAACAAACGTTCAGTGAAAAACAACAGTAATTACTTAGTACGGTAAAATTTCGGAAACTTCAAGTAAAAAAGGTGTTTTTAATCTTTTTGGTGTTTATGTCTCATGTCTCAGTTACTAAAGCTGTTGTGATGAATGCGAGATTCATTTTTGATTAGTCCATTGTTGTTTTGGTTTGACAAACACGCAAATGACTCAAGAAAATAAATCAGTCTAACCTCGATAACTCGACTTCCTATAAAGTCGAATAATCTGCCAACTCGAACTTTTAATCGAGTCCCGAATCATTTCTATATTTTTCTTTAAAAAATTGTTTCAATAACTCGAAGTGAACATTAATTTGGAAATATTATTTCCAAAAGTTTTTGAGAGAGATTTCCTCTGTAAAAAAAAGCCAATTTAGTTCAAAACTTCAAATTTAACCAGTGTGTCCAAAAATTTGGTTATTTGTGAATGCCAACAACCTTAAAAAACGCAATCAACAAGAGATCCCTGCTATTTTCAAATGAAATTAACATGATGTGTATGTATGAGGTCAAATGGTTTGATTTTTTGTTAACCTTTTGAACCAGCATCATTCTCTTGTTGTTTACATGGGCTATTAAAAAATAGAAATGTGTACAACTGTATTATTATAGCACATATCATAAACCATTTAAACCATGTCGACCCATCTTAACTGCCAGTAGGTAGAGGGAAATGGAAGGTTACTTCTATAACTCGAACTTCGGATAAGTCGAATAATTTTGGGAGTTCCCAGGGAATTCGAGTTATCGGGTATTAACTATAAGAATTTACTAAAATTGAAAGAATTTTAACAGTAACATGAAAACTAGCGTTATACTATTAAAATCAAAGAAAAATAAATTGATAAAATTTTAATTAGTCAAAAAAAAAAAAACTAAATCAATCGTTATTATTGGAAGAGACTGGGAAAAATGTGTTTTATTAGTTCATTAAACTAACTACATTTTTTTTTAATTTTTGAGATGAAGTTATACTTGCCCCACTCAGATGTTGACCTCGTCACTTGAATTGTGTTCTAAATTAAGAGGCGTAATTGGTTTTGCTTAAGCTCAGCATGGATGATTGACAGGAGTTAAAACAACTAATCGGACTAGTACACAATTGTCTGCAGGTTTAACGTCTTATGAGATCGTCTTAAGAAGATCGATTATTTATAGCTCAGGTGTTTGTCTTTACTTCAGAAAATATTTTTTAAAATACTTGATTACTAACTATTGTTTACAAATGAATAACTTATTTCCCTTAACTTACTTGATAGCAAGTTTTAGTTACACTGTTTTTAAACCATAGTTGTATTTTGGCTTTGGTCTCGTTTTGATTAGTTTTTCAGCTATGGTTCCGTATGTTTGTGATTTCAATTTCTAAATCTGATCTGGAGTGCAGCCAAGTTAGATAAGGAAAAGGGGTTTGTTGGGTGTTTTATCTTTTTAGTCGCTTCACACTTAAACAGGTGATTTCTTGGTCACCATTTTTATGGGTGTGATAATAAAGTGATATATTAATGTAGTTTTTATTTTAGGTTAGGTTTGAATTATCGTCGCACTAGAGCTACACGAGGAATATTGGCGACGGTCGTCGTATTTTAGAACCACAGTCGAGTAACAAGCCGACACCTGAATAGGCACCAAACGCAACCGTTAAGGGCGACATAATTTTTTTTATTTTAGAGGAAGTGCAATTAATCTAAAAAATTAAAAGTATGTAATTGAAACCGCCATTTACAACTGATTCCACGGAAAATTTGTCCTTATACAGTTCGTCAAGCACAGCTTTTAGTTCTATATTAACCCTTTCGCTACAAAGGATTTTTGTTTCCTCGTAATATGCGATAGGAATATCATTAACAAAACCTTAAGCCTTGGTTTCCTCGGAGTTGGTCGCCAGAAAAATTCGACCGCTATTCTACGTGGATGACATCACTCTACCTGCCACCGCTTCATCGGAACGTTACGTTGACACGAAACTGGAAACCTAGCGAACTCACTAAGCTCAACTCTGCTGTTGTTTTGGTTTTCGTTTTTGCATGTCAAAAATGGAAAATTTAGGTTCTTCGTGATTTCTCACAAAATCAAGTAGCATTTTTTCCTCGGCAAGCGTAAAACAACTCTCGCCTTCCGTTATTTCCTCAAATTTTTAATTATTGGCAAGCAACACCATGCAACAGACAACAGCAAAAAACGTTGTCATCAGGATTTCCCCAACGCACTCAACAGCAACGCAATATGGCGGTCGTTTGAGTTGTCCGGCAACGCTCCCGAGGAAACCACTCTAGCGTAATCAATGTTAGTAGTTTCGGACAGCCGTCGTGTGCATTTGAAGTAGTAAATGGCTTAAACTTTTATACGTCAAAATTCAGCTATTTTTTTATTGAAACTCAAAGAATTATTACCCATATTTTTCTAAATGTATTTATGTGTCAAAAAATAAATGTGTTGTATTGCCCGTACTTAAAAAGAAGTAAAACATTTATATCAACATACAAAATTGAAACTATTTATCACCTTAAAAACATAACCTAACGAATTGATTTGTAAATACTATTAAATAAAAGACATTAAAAAAGCCTCGCTAAAACAAATAACTAATTCCATAATACATCATTATTTATTAAATTTCTGTGAAAAATAATATGTAATTACTGCTATAGATATATTATGAAATTACTGTGAAAAGTTTTAATTATGTATGAAAAATGGAAATATTAATTCCTTGTTTGATCTTATCTGAGTAAGGTAAAGAAAATTTTAAATTTCCCAGAATATGGTACTTAAAACTTCCTTTAACTTTTGCAAGTAGAGTTTTCTTCAAAAGTAAGTAAAACATTTCCTAGACCTAACATATTTGTTAATTTCTCAATTCGACTTCTACATAGTTTTCTTGCAGCACAACTTTCTTCAAATCCCTTAATCTCGCACATAATTAAATTCCTCAAATGTACCGAGATTACAAACCAGCTGAGAACACTCACTCTGCTGGAGAATACTTTCCACTACGAAATCTCTACTGGAACATATCGTCTGGTTCATTTCCCGTACAAAGTGAAAATAGAAGAGTTAGAAAAAATAATTATTCTGTCGTCATTTAGCAGTTAATTAAAAACAGGTACGTAGCCTTCTCTCTAATTACCTAGCGTGCTTCTCACATTAAAAGCGTTAACGTTCCAAAAACGTAAGACACGACTTGGAGTATAGGTATTAATTTTAATCTTACACCACCCGAACTTCACGTATTTCGAAGCCTTAATTGAAACGCAACTCTAGGGCCTCTCACTCGGTTGAATTGATTGAATAAATTCGTCTCTTTAGATAAGTTAATTGTATTCATTTCCTTAAATAGATGAGTGGAATTGATACCTTTAAATCTGCACTCTAAAATAAAAATTAACTCTGATCAATTTTGAAGCAAAGGGGTTAGTTCTTTTTTCTATTAAAATGTAACATTCGTAACAAATCTATTTGAAATCGGATGCTAATAGAAAGAGCTTTCGAAACAGATTTTATAAACGGATGCGTAATGGGATATTTTTTCTATTATTCCTCTTTTGTTTACTTTAAATGTCCTAAGGAATTTAAATTTATAGGTTTCAACGATGTTATTGTATTGTGTTCGAGCATAAGTTTAGTTACCAATTTGGCCAAGCTTACCTGCCATTCTGGGTAAATAACTACTTATTCAACTAGTTATTTTACCTGTCATTATGGGGTAAAATATGGGAAAATATTCATTTAAATAAGGATACTTGACTTATAATATTTCAGAGTGGTAAACTTATTTTATAAAAATTGACTTTGAAATAAAGTAGTCAGTTCAAAAAGATTTCATTAGGGGTGTCGAATGGTCAGATCTCGCCCATGTTACTGCGAAAAATCCGATTTAAAGTTATATAACTTTTTTGAGCACAGATATTTAAAATTGCTCTGTTTAAGTCAATAGCTATTAATGGGGAAGAAATAATAAATCAAAACATGTTTATATCTTTTATAGTTCCTGAGAAATGATTTCCTAACTGGTTCAAAAATCTTATATTTCAAGAAACGCAAAAGAAAATTAAGGTATAGGGTAAGAACTGATATACAGAGTTGCAAAAATGCTCAAAAATGCTTATAAAAAGAAAAGTAATAAACGAAATCAATAAGCTTGGTTTTAAATTAAAGCTATAGCTATGCAGATCAAAAATAAATAAAACAGAAACGCGAAATTTTTGACCAAACACCCATCCTCAAATCGAATTATAAATTCTCAAATATTTCATCGTTACATGCATGTTCTTATAACTTAAGTTGTTTTTGTTCGCCTACTTATACTTGCGCAAAAGTGTTAAAATTGCAGAATAAGAATTTTACTGCATGCTAGATCATCAAGATATATCTTAACTTAATAGTGCATAATATCCTTATAAGATTGAATTCATTCCCATAATAAAGCCAGATTGATAAACAACTGGTATATTATTTTTAAATATTTTGAAGTTTTGGGCATTACGGCTAATTGAAATCCAAGTAATCCTTTCGTCTTAAACAGCAGCTTGTGACACTTATCCTGGACGATAACAAGAACACGGACAAGATAATTTTGAAAAAGTTTTAACAATTTGTTTGTTAAAATTAATTTTTTTTATAAGTAGTATAACGATTAAATATTAAGTTTTTTTTATAAACTGTATTGCTTTTGTGAACTAAAATAAACATATGTTCGAAGGAATTTCAGTTTTTCTGTTGCGACCCAAATGAAAATAAACAACTCCCCGGCTAAAATTAAGCTTTCACTGGTTTTTTTCAATGTAAGGTGAAAAAAAAATAGAACAATAAATAATATTTTTAAAATCTAAATCCGTTTTCTACATTTTGTGAAATATCAAAAACAGGGTTCATAAAATAGAACTGTCGATTTTCATTAAGAAACGGGCCCTTCTTTATATAGCAAATAAATTCACTCGTATTACAGAATTTGTTCGTGAACAGTAAAACAAATCCTTGATCTTTTAAATGGAAGTCATTAGAAACCGTTTATTTATGAGGGTAATTCCATGTAACTGTATTGTAAGTCGCAATTTAAGAGGAAATTAAAAGCTTTTTAAATTAGAAAAATAAATCAAATTAAATAATTCGCCTTACTTTATTTAGTTTTATAAATTGTAAAGATAAGCTATTTCAGTAGTGTATTTAGTTTCATAAGTTGCTTTATTTAATTCATTACTTCATTTAGTTTCATAAATTGAAACTATAAGCTATTTCAGTACACTATTTAGTTTATAAATTGCTTTATTTAGTTTATTACTTTATTTAGTTTTATAAATTGCAAAGATAAGCTATTTCAGTATTTTTTTTCCATTTAAGAAAGATGCAGTGATGCAGTTAAAAGATGCAGTGAGAATCACTTTTTTACGCATGATTTACAATATAGAAATGATAATTTTGCAGGGAATTAGCCATGTGTAAAAAGCATTTTAAATATTTTTTCCCTTGGTTTTACCAGAGAACTCATTTCCTAAAAGTACTTACGCAAATCAAACAAAAACTATCAATGAGTGCCATAATATTTTCAGTCAAATCATTATTTAAAAAAAGCCTAATTTCCTCAAAAACCAATCAAGTGTTAGATACAACTTCTTCCAATCTTTTTCAGCAATGCGTGGGCTTACAAGCAAATCAAAAATGTTAAACCCCTTCTTCCAACAACACGTTGGCCCAAGGGTGATAAGAAGTCCGGAAAAGAAGAGACCGGGATTATTAATCAGGGCCCTTGTTGGCTGAATAAACAGGGTGGAGGCGTGTGATTAGCTTTCGAGGTTCTGGAGAGATAGGATATCATCTGCTTCACTTAATCTCGAGATTCGAAGCTTCTTATGGGTGCTGATAAACAATGTGCTAATCGGTTATCAAGTTTTTATATTTGTTTAATGAATGATTTTATATGTATTTGAAGTGTATGATAATCCGTGAATTTTATTCCTTGAATTGGAATAAGAAATGTGTGTTTTTGTAAGCTTACACCTATCCTGGGGCATATAGCAACTCCATAAATGTTAATATTTATATATTTTTTGTTTTTTTGGAATTTAACTATTGTTTCAGAATATTTTTAAAATTAAGAGTATTTCGATTACAAATATTCTATTTATAATTTTTCGTAACTAAATTAAACTATTCATCAGTTAAAAAGGCTTACATTCCTAACACTATTACCTTCCAACCAAATCTAATTATTGAGTTTGCTTTGAAAATAGTTAAAAAAGTGTTTATTTTTGCATTGGATTGTATAAAATCCACAAAATTCAAACTACACTTAACTTCCAATTCTTAAAGAAATGCTAAAATAAAACCATATAGTGTTGTTTACAACGTACGCTTTCACACATTTCTTTATTGATTTACCTTTTTATGTTCTAAAATTCTTACTTCCAAAGAAAAAGAATTCGAATAAATAATATAACTTTTGAAAAATCTTGACGGTGTATCACCAAGGGCTTTTTAGTTTTCATATCTGCAGATTTTGACTTATTTTCTAGAATAATTTTTATTCAGTTCATTTTATGTATTGCACATAAATTTGCATTTTGAGGTGTTTCTCACAGTTATAGTAGAAAAACGAGTTTGTTTTTCTGTGTTTTCTCCTTGATTTATTGATTATCTGATAAAATTATATGTTTTTTTAAAATGGATTTGCAAACAAATTTAACTATATCCATAAATCTTTTGTTTTAAAATGATAATTGGCAAGGAAATGAAAGAATCCCAATGTAGATAACCTGGTTTTCGAAATTTTTGTGATGTTTCTTTCCCTGTTACAAAACGATATTTCTGTATAATGTTTAGTACCTAAAATAAAGAATAAATATAATTTTACAGTTAAAATAGTGATTTTTTTTGTTCTTAAACTTCATGTAAGCATATATGTGCCTAAAACTAATTTTAAACATTGTATTCCATACATTTCATCACAACGTTACTTTTTCTTTTAATGTAGAGAAATATATGTAATAACGTTTCTTGGTTTGTATAAGTTAGCACATTTTAAAAGTATATTTAAAAATTAGACTGGGATCATATATTAAAGGGTTTCTGAATTATATTATTGAGAAGCAATAGCCTCGGGATGCCATCAATATTGCTTACAAGTTTTGGGAAATAATTATTTATTTTTCAATAAGATGTGTAGTATTTAAATTTTAACAATGCATTGCAATTTACAGACTTAATGGAACCATGACATAATCTTAAACCATCAATTATTCTGTATGATAGCTGTTTAAATGATTAAGACAGATTAAAACCTTTAAGCCTCAATGCACTTAAAGTCACTCTAATTTTAGGAAAATGTCAATATCAGGTTACAGTGTGTAATTAATCTCTTGATGTCCAAATGGACGTCTAATAACTTTTTAGTGGTCATAAATTGTCTAGTTGTTCCGAACTGTTTCAGATTAAATATGTTTATCAATAAGATCAGAAGTTAAACGATATCCAATAAAAGCTAAATTAAAATATCAAATTTCTATCGTTATTTGTTTCCCAGTAAGCACATATATGTTGAAATTAATTTTAAAATGTTAAATTTGTGTGTCGAAATGTTTTCATAAGCGTCATGCTTTCGAAACAGATAAGATTTCGTTTCTATTTGAACAAAGTTTTTAAAAGAAGACTTTGTAAAAGACATATAGTTGTTTTTAAAAGGTGTATTACTTAAAACCTGATTCTAGAAACATCAAATGAGACATTTCAATGCTGAATGTTATTAGATTAATAATTAAAGACATTCATATTAGTTATATTCGATTTTATTTAATTAGTTGCAAATATTTCTAAATTTGGTGTCGATAGAGGAGTATTTTCAATAGTCAATCCAATTTGTATTTTTTTTATTATATTGGTAGTAAACATCAGCGAACAGCCTATATTTCTTTAGTTTTTCAAAGAACCTTAATTAATGTTCATTAGGATTCACTGTTTATGCGTTTACGAAAGTCTATCGTTGTTTTAAGCTTCAGAACTAAACGTGGTTAATTATATAAGAAAGTGCACCATAAGTTTTAAACCAAATTATTGCCCCGTCAACGCAATCAATGGTCCACACTGTATGGCATTAATTATAATGAAAATGCAAAGTAATTGTCATTCTTTTATCGTTTACGTGGACTTTCTTAATTGAACATTTCCAAAGTGCCAGCTAACGAGATAAACCATTAATTTCAAGGAGATTCCACTGACTTGAGGTTTGCGCTAAAAGAAAAGATGGCCACCATTGTTCTTCATGCGAAGAGAAGTATTTCCCATTCAAAAGCTCCCTCTTCACATGCTTCATACAAAGTTGATTAATAACCGGGATTCTTCCTCATTCAAAAGCTTGACAAAGCGTTGAATTGGTTTGAGTAGCTTCTAACCATCAACAATTAACTCATATTACTCTAACTTGATAGTTAAGAAACATTAACAGTAATGCCTGGAAAACATACTGAATAACATATTTCGTATAAACAATCTTTTACATTCGAATGGGAATTACAGGCGAAGGACATATTGCGTAGTGCTTGGAAAAGTAGTGCATCGCTCACACTGAAAAACAAATTCTGAACCCTTTTTTTTTTACATTAACTTAAATGTTTCTGATAAAATGACATACCTAATGTTTAAGGCATGTTTCTGATCAGTTGAAAAGAGCTTCCTTTTTTTTCAAAGTTTAGAAAAGGAATGCCTCTGACGCATGCAAAAAGGAATTCATTCGCTTTTATAGTCCTTGGGGATGCCTTTGTGATCCTCAATGTAGTTAAGGCGTCTTCCTCGATATGAACTCTTTTCAGTAGTGCCGAGAATAAAATGTCACCTTCTTCCAGACATTCTATAAATCGGTTATGCAATTGAAAATAGTAGTAATTCAAAGAATTTTTGAAATGCTACAAAATATTTCTAAATATTACAAAAATAGGTTTCCGAAAAACTCGGAAACGTTTCTTGAAATTATATGCAAAATATGTGCTCCATATACTCAGAAAAGTCACTGAATATTTTTTGTGGTGCAAATTCTGTCAATAAGGGATACGCCGCAATTTAGTGAGTGGTGCGATGTATTTTAATGTTTTTATAAATGTTTCCTGTTAAAAATGAAATCACGAGGGACAGAAAAGAGTTCCAGTTAGAAGAGTTTTGGATGTGATGTCTAAACTGAATGATTTGGGTCCTGCCGCTATTTCTGATAGAAAGCTCTCCGCTACATTACAATCCTATTAACAAATTAAAGGAGTAAGATTAATCCATATTCCAAAGTCAATGTCCTCCATCATTCATCAAACCAAACGTGCAATACCCAATAACAATAAATACAGTGCAGTTGAACAAGAGGTGCTGTAAATATCTCCAATATGTGGTCGGATGTAGCTGAGCTTAATCTTCTAATACTGTTCTGGGTAAGTAACAACTCCCCATAAGAGATTTGTGGCTTGACCGGCAGCACAGTGGTTAAGGAGCTAGCCTTTGGAGCTTCTGGGTTCGGGCTTGAAGGCATGGATGTTTGTGTTTGTCCCGAGTATATGCGGAGTTCGTGCCCGTTGAATATGTTGGGTCTGAAAGTCACGTGGGCTGTCATTGTGCAGTTTCCTATGGGAACAGTTACCTGGAGGATATTTCCCTCCCCTTCAGGGACATGTCTGAATAGTGGAGGTGGCGATCGCGATAGATGGAAGCATCTGGCATGTGTGTGTATGTGTGTGTGCTATGTCTGTCTTACTTGCTGAAGTTTATAAAGGGGTTTCTGACCAGGCACACAAGCCTGAAAATATATGTCTTACCAACCAACCAACCCCTTACCAAGAGGTTTGTAAAATTATAACGTCGCACTAGAGGTACGTGACTTTATGTGAGGCCCTAACGCGTATCTTCGGCAGTAAGGCAATTAATCTCATTGGAATTCCAATCTTAAGGGGGTATAGGACACAAAATCTTCAAAAAAATCAAAAAATTATTATTATCATAAAAAATAACTCAAATATTATAGAATAATTTAAAACAAAAATTTTATTTATATCTGCAGTAGAACGGGAGATGTGTAGTTTTTTGTGTCATGACATCTGTGTTGGCCAACCGAGTTTATAATCTTTGCTTCCTCGTAATATTTAATAGGAATAACGTTATCGAATCCTTAGTTGTTCGGTCGGTTTGGAGCGCTTCAGTAAGGAAAGGGATAAACTTCAAAGCTGTTTTTCTCGTTGATCGTGTTTTCGATGATTTTTTGACTTTAAATTGATATAACTCAAAATCTACTGACCATAGAGTGTCAAAATTTTCCACTCATATTTTTCAAACATATATCTTTAATTTGTCTTTAGGGATTAGTTGAAAATAGTTTATTTTTTTATTTATTAATTTTTATTCAAAAAGTGAACCTGTGAAATTATTAAAAAAAACTTCAATAATTTAAAAAAAAACTATGGCAAATAAGAAAAATCGGTAAAGACAGTTTGTTAAATACATTTTTCTGTTTATAAAAATGCTAAATTTTTGTTTGTCAATAAATAAGTTTTTGACTTATAAAAAAATAAGAAACATCACTTTTGACACATTTTATTTAAAAAAAAAAATAAATAATGATAATTTAAAACCTTTGACTATCTAAAAGTGTAAGTATATTTAGTATACATTTATAGAAAAAAAATATATTGATATCTGCAATATATAAAAAAAGTTAAAAGTGCCCCATACCCCTTAATAAGCAATTAGGCGGTGTTTTGAAGTTGTGTTTAGCAATCAGTTGTTAGGTACTGACCTCAATACTTCTCCAGTGCTTTGAATTACGAGGACCGTCTACAAATAACTCCATTATGACATTTATTAAACAAAACAAAACTTCATAAGAGATGCAAAGTCTTGTTTTTAAGGGGGCAACCCATTTCTCAAAAAAGCTGCAACATCTCTTATAGATTTGAGGAATTGTGCATTGTGAACTATATTTAAAAGAAGCCTTATTTCTTCTAGCAACCACCAGACATATATCTATGTAAAAACTAGAACTTCCAACTGTCGCATCTTTCGGAATCTCAAATAAATTATTATGTTAAAAACCCGCGTGTTTCTTAATTAAAGTTTTATCAAACCAGGAAGTAAGGTATTCTCTCTGCTTCTTCGTCACAACAAAGAAGCTAACCTTTCGAGTTGAATCCCTTATCACGTCCCTGGGAGTAACTGCTTGGGAGTGTCGCTTTCGCTCACCACTGGGGATTAAAACGAAGTCCTTTTATGGCTTCGGGAGGAACCGATGTCAGGTGGGAGCGCACCTAAGATTAATTTCAAATGTCAGATTACTGTAAAATGGTTAAAGTAACCCATTAACTTAAAAGTGGTGTTTAACCAATACTGAGTATTAAATTTCTGAATAGGGAGAACAGGTTTACTTACAAATTTGAATGTGGTTCTAACTAAAGCAATTATATTTCTTTAAACTAAATTTCCTTGTAAATACTTTCATCGATTCCATACGTCCATATAATTAAAACAAGTACAAATGAAGAGTACACGGGAAGAACCTATTGATTCCTTACAAGGCTTTCCTTAATAGCCTTTTTGGGGAGGATAGGAGAAATCTCCTAAACTGGTGTAAAGAAGCCAGTTACTCGCTTTGTTTACCTTTCGTGGCAACCCTAATTCACGCCAGAGTTGAGTGGAACGAGCCACGCGTTTGCACCGCAAATGAAGAACCATAAGAAAACCGGTTTACGGTCGCCAATGTCCGCCAAGCAGAGACAATTACGGAAATACTCTAAAGAAATCAATCGGTTCTTCCCGTGTACTCTTCAAATATTAATTCCCTTAAGTATTAGGTAAAAAATAAAGTTTTATAATTAAGTATTTTTTATTACCAAAGCGTAGGGGATAGTGGGTGCTTTTGGGACTCAGGGCTAACTGGACAAGGGGCCTGAAGCGGGGAAAATATACTTTTTTACAAATATTTCTACACCACATCATTGTAACAGTTAAACTTTACATTTTAACAATCAAAAGATTTTCCAATTAAAGCATGTGTTGATGTGGAGAATAATTGCTGTTTTGGAGATTCCAAAGTTAGTTAAAAGTGTATCTTTCTTTTCACCTTTGAAGCATTAAAAACTTTCTATGAATTAAACTATAGTTTTAGGTAGAAGACAAATTTTAGATTTAAATTATAGTTTTTGGTAGATGACGTATCATAGATTTAGATAATATATGTCAAATACTGTGGTATACACGGGCTTCTGTGCTGGATAATTTATAAAAAACAACACTGCAGGTTCTAATGGGACAGAAACTTTGGGGTCAAATGGGATACGAATAAGCCTAACTATGTACTCTTTTTTTGTAGAATCTGTACAAATGTCTAATACCTTATTCAGTCACACAAATTGCCAACTTTTTTTAAAAACTTTAATTTTAATCGTTTTTCATTGTATAATGAGTGAAACTTCAAGTAGCTTAATTGGTGACATTTTTCCATCTGTAATTTCATTAATTACATTTGAACAGATCCTGGTGAAGATAAATAATTAGTAGTTGGTAACATTTGTTAGAAAGTAAGCTATTCTTTATTTGTTGGATTGATTTCTCAAAAAGAAAGCGATGAACTCCCGATAAGCTATTTAAGTATAAAGACGGTCTTTTTAAATTCACTTACACTGAAAAAGAGAAGTTTGGGATTTTTTTTAGAAGATTTAGTCATAAAACTGAAGATTAAATTATTTAACAATCCTTTTCAGTGATTCAACAAAAATTATAGTAGAGATTTTTATTTTTAACTTTGAAATTTCACCTTTCAATGGCAAATAATAGTTACAAAAAAATTTCTTTATTATATATTATGTGAATGGTATTTGATTTAAATTTTATTTTCTATTCATTTTCTGATTCCTTTTCCCTTTTTTAAAATTTAATTAAGGCAACAATTAGCATGTCCCATTAGCCCTGCAATCTGTCCCATTAGACCCCACATATTGGGGCTATTGGAACATTTACATGTTTGTTTAAATTGTTTAGCAACCAAAATATGGTAATGTTTTAACATCTGTCGAATGTCATTTTGTGTAAGCAAATGATCAGTTTATGAGCTTGTAAAAAATTAAAATGAATTTTTGCTGAAATTGAGAAGAAGGGAAAAAAATGCCTCAATTCCCCCACTCACCCCTATATATAATATGAATATCTTTACAATATAAAGGAAGGAAAACGAGGAATAGAACTAGTCAATATAAAACTATCAATGAGAAAATAATTAGCATTATTTTAAGAATAACTATCTACAGCCGTTTGTAAAATATAAATTTTACTTTAAACATATTCGACTATTAAAGGGATGACTTTCTTTCAATTTGTGATCCTTCAACACGAAATGCATCATTAAACAATTAATATAGCACATATGGAAATTTTAATGACTAAAAATAATGCAGCAATTTAAAATAAAATACGAAAAATAATTAGGTTTAAATATTCTGCGTTTCGAAAATTGAATTAAAAAAATTATTCTTTCGTAGTATACACTTAATGCACGTTTGTCGTAAGAGTAATTAAATACATTATTCAAAAGTTAAAATTAATTTAGTTGTGTTGCTTTAAAACAAATTAGGTTTTTTTAATCGGAATTTGACATTGTAAATTCATTTACCTACGAACCTACAGTTTGGAATTCTTTTAAAAGCATATTTTTGGTTTCTCTTGCTCATTAAATGAGTAAATTAACGTTTTGATCTCAAAATACAAAAGTAAAATATAAATAAATCTTAAACAACATTCGACATTTCTAAATTCCTCGAAACATCAATTACATTTCATTAAAATAATAATTGATTAAAATTTAAAGTGGTTCCAGGTTCTTTGGAGAATTAGAAGACGAAGATAATTATATATCCTTTTTAGAGATACTAGCTTTATAAACCCGGCTTTGCACGGGTATACCTTTACCCTTAAAAACATAGATTTTTTTATGTAAATCTTTTCATACCACTGATCCCCTCTTTACTTTTCGGCACAAAATAACTGCCGACCTACAAACGGTTCGTGCAGCCGAAAATGTTCCGAATAATACCCTGCGTCGCGGGAGGGTATGTTAAATATGTTTCGGGGCGTCCGACGTGGCTTACAATGTCAATTTTAAAAGTTGCATTGATTGCCTACTCAGGTGTCGGCTCGTTATTTGACAGTGGTATTAAATTAAGATGCCCGTGGTAAATAGCACTCGTTATAGCTCTAGCTCTAGAACGACGATAATTCAAACTAACTATAGACCCATACAACTGGATGCGAATAGCTACCCCATATTAAATTTTTAACTTCGCCAAAAGCAGCCATTGCAAAAATTCATACGTTATACGTAGAGAGAATCCTCACTTTTTAGAAGTATTCATCATATATAACATATCTATTACCTTTACTTTCATGAGACATTGGCCAAATATCTTCATTTCTTACCATTTGTAAACATCAATTACATCAAACAGATTAACAAAAAATCAGAAGATTTAAATTTAATAAATAAAATAAAATAATACTATTCAAATAACAATCCTACAAATTAAACTTAAGTACTTAATTTTCGTTTACTCTAAACGCGCTGAAATTTCTTTTAAATCGATATAAAAAACATAAATTCTTATCTTACAATGATATTTCTAAGGAAAAATCGGCTCACGTTTTGCACTCCTACACCTGTTTGGATTCGATTTTTGAAAAATCGCTTCTTAAATGACGCTAAAAAAAATGACGATATAAAAAGAATATTTTTTTTAAATTTGGTAGTTGTACCTTCAGTAGTTTTGGCTGGGCTTTGATACGTCAGTGAGTTAGGGCTTTGCCTTTTATATATATAGATATTTAAAAGCGCATTATCTGTCATTTATAGATAATTGTTTCATAAAAATTATTGAACAACTATTAATGATTAATATTATAATATAATGTTTAGTTAGTTTACAATATAAAAATTCCACATTTTTACAAAATGATAATAGTTATGCTAATAGCTATGATTCATACACTGCTTGCTTCATTGAATCGAAATGAAAATTCTATATTGGTATTTCATTGACGCAATGCCAATATGGTTTAATTTTTTTTCTATTTTAAATTATTTTAGTTTTTTAGGAGTCATTTTAATATATATTCTTTACGGTAGTCGATAATTTGAGTCAAAAGAAATAATTATACAAATTCATAAAATACTCTACTTCAGAGTTATAAACTAAAAGAAATAATATCAAATTTGTGAAATGCATTTCTAATTGTTGTTAAATAATGATTTTTAGAATTCTAGTTAAATACATATTATATCTCTTTGAAAACTGATGTATATTACAAAAAAAAAAATAATATTTTTTTTAATATCAAAACTGTCATGGGAACGTCGAGACTCAACAATTGATAAATTAAATCAAAATAGAATGCTCCCTTAATAAAATGACGTTAAATTTCTTAGTGTCTTAAATTTTGGATATTGATCCAGTATGAATTTCTAAAAGAAATTCGGAGCATTGCCTAGCATGATTGTTTGCTGAAATTTGACGCAATATACTTATTTGCAGTTCAGCCTTTGAAAGTGGGTTACGGACGAATCGATTATAATACTGTCCATTTTTTTTACGGTTTTTTACAAGTGTGGAAGATCAAACTAAATCCCTATTGTGTTTTAATGCTTCGTTGAACAATTAACTGGTTGCATAAAACAAACTTCATGGATTAACGAAAAATAAATGATTATAAAAAAAGCAAATTCATAAAATGTTGCGGGAAAATCCGTAATGGAAAATTGATATCATCTTTGGTGCAAATTAGAGTACAATTAGAAAGCAAGTTCTCTTTAAAGTGGCGATATTAGTCTAGATATGCTAATTTAAACATTAACCCCCTCATTCTCGCGAGAAGTAATTACAAACTATCAATCAAGTGCATCGATTTCGCTCTACGCCATAACAAGCTCATTATATTGTTTAGATTCAGAGAATTTTATCAACATCTTCGTAATGCATTTCGGATACGCATACTGCTTGACTTTATCATGCTAAAGCGGTATTTTATTGGCGGATTAAATACAAAATCAATGTTTTCTTTAGTTCTCTATTGAATTTTAACTGACTTTTTTTTCTAGAAAACAATATACTAAGAGTAAAAATAGCTGTTTAAATAAGAGTTGCAAATCAGATAATTGTATAAAAACAAACATTTTTTAAGCCTTTCCTTTAACTTTAATTTAAATGTATCATAATCTCTTGTAAGAACTGCCAATTGTTCACTAATTTAATTTGAGGAGTCAAGTTGCAAATTTCGTTTTATTCAAACTTAACTAAGATACAGGGCTGGGTTACTAGGCTCATCAAGTTGTTAAGGGGCGGATATTGTAAGGTAGCTCTGCTAGTATTTTTAACGAGAAGACAAAAAACAGAAGCCAATTTGACAATTATCTCAAGAATATATTTCTTGTTTACGATAATCAAATGACACCAATGAACGTACCGAACCCTATATCATATTTATACTTTGGAGAAAGTTAGTTTTTAAACGTGACTGTAATTGATTGTCATCTTCAGAATTTGTACACTATTTGTTTTCCAGTTTATTAAATTTATTAACAAAATCTAAAAACACATTCTTTCCTTATTGTTCGAATAAAAAGTAAATTTTTTTATAAAACTAAAAATTCGGTCCTTTGATGTATGAAAATAGGACCCAAGTTGAATTTTTTAAAAATAAAATATTGAATTTAAGACCCATAATAAAAAAATGTAACAAAATAAAAGAATAAATACATATGATTTCCCAATGGAAAGCATTGTTATATACATAAAAACTGTAAGAGGCTTCTGCTGAGGGAGAAACATAAGTCATGATCAAAGAAAAACTCTACAATCCTTGTTTATATTTGCAGAAAAAATAAAGATATAGAAAAAAAGCATAGTCTGTCTGGTAGTTTATTTATAAAAATAGGCGTTTGCGCATCACGCTCTAAAAATTCGTTCACTGCTTATACTTCCAAACATCCCCCCTTCCTAAAAAAAGGGTTTGTTCATTTTATTTAGGAACAAAACACGATCTGATATTTCCTTTCAAAACTAAGTTGCTCCGAAACCTCGTACAAGTAGGATAAATCGCGTTAGACACGCGATTCTGGATCTCATTTTTTTTTCTATTTAATATTGCGTCTTCATTTTGAAATACATTGTTTTTTCGTGATCAAGCGCAGATTCAAGTCGAAAAAACTCCCCCACACATGTTTTCTTTACATTTTAGATATCCAATTGCAATGTTGGTGCAAGTCATTTTTTCAAAGAAATAAGCTCTACGATTTTTTCTCTTTAGTAACAGATAAAAAGCAGTTTATTTATTTACAAATCGTTGAATTTAAATGCCATTTTAGATTGATGGACGAATGTGGATATCTGTCCACCAATCCGTCGACCAACTCTAAATTCAATTATCATTTTAATTTAAATTTTAATACTTAAAATCAATGTTTCCACATTACTGATAGCACGAAAAGAAATTAGTGTAGAATGAATAAGTTTAGAATGATGTTGTGACAAATTACTTTTCAAAGTCAAAAAGTATCGCCGAAACGGATATTCATATTTTACTGAAGCAATTTTACATAACTATTCTATAAACTGCTAATAAATTTAACAAAATATCGAGAATAATATTTTAATTTGGTAAGAAAATTTAGGAAAATGGCGAAATTCGTCGTTAAATTACAACTAAATGCTGCATCACGTCTCATATAAAATTATTATTTATGTAGGATGTATATCTTAATATTATCGACAGGTATAACAGCAAAATATTCAATATACTTTTACGATTATTTAGTTTGAAAGATAATTAAATTTTCTGAACACACTAATCCACAATTTGTTATCTAAATTTCATTAAAATGATAATTATGGAAATTAATTTTCGAAGAAAATACATTACTTTAAAAATGTACATTATATTGTTTTAATACTTTTGCTGCAAAATTTAAGAAATTCAGCTTTTTTAAAGTCTTGTGTTCTAGTAGGAGAAGTAAAAACTAAAAAGAAGTAAGTTGCGTTGGAAGAGTAATTTTTTAAAATAAACACTCTACTATCCAGTAATTGTCACCTTCTGCATTTAACTAAGCAAAGAAGTGAAACATAGATGACTATACTTCATAAAAAGTTCGCTTTTGTTTATGTGCTGGATTAAAAATATTTTCATACATTTTGTTATTGATCAAAGCTGAATATTTACACACTTTTTATATTGTCTTCATTAATTTTACACTTTTTGCAGCAGCTGTTGAAAATAAAATTTCGTGGAAACGTAAAATATAATGCCTCCTTAGAGATTTTAGAAAAATATATTTAGAGTTTAGGAGGGAGGAGGGGCAGTTAAGAAGAAATCAACTCTTTTTGAAAAAAGATCCATTTAATGAAGTCAAGCTGATCATCCTCTCGTAACCCCTTTGCTACTCCTAACGGCAAAAAAAGGCGGTTTGGGGCAGAGTTTCAATAGGTAGCCTCTAGAGGGCACTGTATACAACATTAATGAATTTAAATAAATAAATGATGTATAGCATTATATACATTAAGTAACCAAGTATGGAACAATCTTAAAATACATGCATTTTAATATAGAAATACTTTCCAAACATTGATAAAATAGTACTTATCCGCATCAAGAAGTTTTATTTTCTCTTCTTGCTCTACACAAAATGTGCAGAGGCAAATAAATATCTCTTATGCATTTCGAGAAATGAGAATAATCCTAAAAAAAGTGATATTTTACGAGCGTCAGCAGGTCCCATGCCATTTGCGATCGTTCAGCGAGGTGATCTCGTGGGCAGGCTAGGCAATTCCGGAAAATAACGTTCAAAGACACGGGCGAAGCTGCTGATAAGTGCTTAAGAAACCCAAAAGGAATTCAGCTGGGAACACAGAACAAGATCAGGCTTAGAAGAAACACAAATCCAACAAGAATGTTTTGTGAGAGATTAGGAATGGACCATTGGTTGATGCGCTTACGAAAAGTAACTCCTTCTGTTATTCTTATATCGGGTATTTTATGTTTATTTAGTTATATTTTCTGATGTAAATTTCTAAGAATATCCTTTTTGTCTTATTTTTAAATACTTAATGGTGAAAAAGATGAAAAACATATCATTTCCAAAAATTCAATATTTTCCATACCAACAAATAAAAGATACAATTATTATATTTGCTTGACAATGAAATGCATATTTCATGAAACAATAAATACATTTTTAGAACTAGTAATAAATTTACTTTTAGAATTTTGACTGCAGGAACTTATTGCGTAATACATATGTGTATAGAAATATTTGTTTTCGTTTGTGACCCATAGACATCGTGTAGCTCTAATGCGGCGTCATTTCAAAATAATCTAACATTTCCGTTTCATACATTAGTTTGATGTAATCTAACAATTATTTTTAAATGACTGCAAAAAAAATCGAATTACAGCATGCAATTATACTAGTTCAAACATTTCCATAAGTTCTATATTTTTAACCAATTGATCTAAACTTTTCAAACCACATTCCGATGCAAAGAAAAATAATATTAAAAATATGTGGATCGAACATGTTTCAAGCCATGTCAAATAAATAATCTTTTGACGGACCATGAAGTGCATCACCAGAAATAACTGTGTAACGGGTATTTTTGTCATCCTTTAAAAATAACCTTCAGGTATAAAGGATAGATTTAAGTTTATGTTACGGCATTCGAAGGTTTATGGATGGACTCATTTTCTAGACTTTTCTGGAGTATTTGAAAAGGGCTACCCTAAGGGAGTTTCATCTTAAAAAGCAGGTCGAGCGTGCAACGTGAAAACACATTTTAAACTGTTTTTATTTGATGGTGCAATTTCTTTTCTCAATAGTTTTGGTATGTATGCCACTGAGCCAGTGTCATATTCAATAATATATAGCAAAGTGCATTTTAAATGTATCGGTTTTAATTATTATGTGTAATAATGAAATACAACTAGAAAATTACTGCACCGACTTGTATTAGCAAATGCAATAGTCATTGATTTGTAGGTTTATGCATGTTTATATTTCAATTCATTTATATTATAATTTTTTCACTCTATTATAATTTCCTCACTATATTATAATTTCTTGACTATATTATAATTTCACTTCTTTCGATGCATTATGATTCCTTCATAAGACTATAATTTCACTTCTTTCGCTATGGTATAATTTTTACAAATTCAGAATAGCGGAACTTTAATTCAAACATCAAAGTGCTTTGAGTATCCTTATTTTTTTGCATTTTAACTGAAGTTAGAAAGTTTTTAAAAATGGAAGTAGTGTTTTTAATTTTTTTTTGCATGCACACATTTAACTGTAAAAAAATTAACTTAGTTTTTTTCCCAGCATAGGTTTTAATGTTTACTTAAGAAAAAATGAAGGGTTTTGTATTTCACACTAAAATGTTTTTATCTCACTCTTTTAAAGCTAAATTTAACCTGTAAATAAACAGAATAAACTAGCAATTATGTGTGTTTAGATAAAAAGAAAATTAGGATTGAGTTAAGAACATCGCAAGTTCTCCAATAAAACTTTAACAAATTAACATAGTTCCATTGTTTTTTTTTGCTGGTCGCTCTAAAGTATATCTGTATTGATAGGTCTGAAGAAATAACTTTTCAAACACACATCTGAAAGAGAAAGGGGAAAATCCTACAAAGTCTTTGCCTTTGAACCGAATTACTCGGATTTCACAAGAACTCTAGTTCTGGTTGAAAGAAAAAAATGTGTGTAGGATAATATATAATTAAAATAACTAACAGACACATTTCTTTTGTGTTTCTGTACGGAAATTTTTGATTTTCGTCTAATAGAATTACCATTCGAAACATTTTCGTCTAAAAGTACAAACTGCACTAAAGTAAGGTAAAAAAAAAAAACTGTGAGATGATCACTTTTTAATAAAATATTAACATTAATTCAATGCGCCGTCACTTAAACTAAATTTTTGATTGCTTTTTTTCTAGAGTTTTTATATGACCTGCAAAAAGTTGCATTAGAAATCAACTTACATGTGTTTTAAGAGGTTTTTTTTCAAAATTCTTATCCAACTTATTTGTAACGAAACATGCTTTAGGTCTGTGGATGGTATAGATGCGTAAAAAATGCATTCAACCTCTTGTTTCTCGAATGCTGTTGAACATCAATTTTCGAGATAGATGTCTTTTTTCATGGCCAATTTTTTTCTATAAATACTTGAAAAATACATTTTAACAGGCAGGATTGGGATATTTGATTTTGTCAAAACAACAAGATACATTTTTTTATGATTCTTGTTATACCTAAAACATTAATATTTTTTACATGCTTACAGTAATTCTTTAACAGTGTAAACAGTTCACCATTAATAAGAATTATGTAAACAATGGCATTTGAGACTTGCCATGTCTTTACAAATGCAGTTATTTTTCCTGTGGGTAGTTGAAAATGTGGGTTTGGTCTCAAGAGGGCGAGTTTGGTGCAGTACGCGTCTCACTCAATTCCCACCTAGTAATCGCAAAGAAAGGGGCCTGTCAGCGAACTGTCGTTCCCAGGTCCCACGAAGTGACGGGCAGTAAGCTAAAGAACTAAGGCACAATGGGGAAAAAGCGTTTGTTCCGGTGTGAGTTTTTTCCAATTCCTTTTGTTTGGGTATTTTTCTAAAAGTTATTTTACTTCTCGGAGTTATGTACAGTGTGTGTTTATTTGTGAATCACATAACGTTTAAACCGTTATGTTTCGTTGTGTAGCTCAGTTTGTATGTCAATAACTATCGAGTTTTTAAGTTATTGACATGCAATCTGATAATTATGTGGGTCTTTTTTTGAGGGGGAGGGGGGTTGAATTTGATAGTTTGCATAATTAATCTATTTATTTACTTGCACTTTTAACAAAATATGAATGTAACGTATTGGAAATAAAAGCAAACTTTTTTAAACTACATTTGAGGCCAAAAAAATAGTATTTTAAAGCATATAGTTGATACAAAAATTATAATTAGTATTCTGCTAAATCTAAAGTGTTTGAAAATTTTACTCTTTTTAACGAATATTTCTTTTTTAATAAATGGTGTTTTATATTTAGAAAATAGTTACATTAATAAATATTGAATTTCAGTCGCACTCATTACTCATAAAATGTTTTACATTCATATATTTACACTTTACATCAATTTAACTTGAATTGAACCTTATACTGCAAATTTAACACACTTTGGTACATTTAATAAAGTTTGAATAAATATACTTGGAGATTATAACTATATTTATTAAAGGGCTTCAAAATACAATGGAAATATTCATGAGCTATTGATTCTTGACTCACTCTCTAGTTAAACACGGACCATATTTTAAATAATCTAAATAGAACAATGAATCGTAACATTTAAAATTATTCCTATACGATATTCCCAAAGGTTATTTGTACATTTGTTATTTCATCACTTCAATAAAATTATTGCATCAAAACTTAACAAACTTACAAAAACCAATATAATGAAATAATAAAATTTAATTTTAGGACTTGTGTTCTTTTGAAGGTTAACCCCATATCAGTTTACATAGCAACTAAACAAATATTTACGATAAAAATAAAACTTTAACTTAACATTAATTGCAATTTATCGTAATAAATGTTGAGTTAAAGTTTTATTTTAAACGTAATTCGTTTTATTCATCGTAAAATGATCCATGGATAACAGTAGTTTAAAGTTTTGTTATTTTATTTATGAATAATTAGTGTAACATTCCACGTTTGCTGAAATGTTGTTAATTAAATTTTATGATACCAAATCTAATTTAGTTTTTTGAGTTTTTTAACCGAACAATATGCGAATTCCCTTTGCCTGCATAAATTGTGTGCGTATATAAGAGCCAGCTAGAATATTTTTGTTCGTACAAAGCTATATTATATTTACATGTATATATATTTCACTAATACAAATTCCCCTAGATTTTTTTAAACACGGAACAAATATTTAAAGTTTATCAAGTAATAACTATTTTTGTTTAAAAATTATTTTTATTATTTTAATATAAATTAATACAGAGAAGAATTGTTAGAAAACAGCACTCTCTGAAAAACTTATTATTTTTTTAAAGATTATAACTTTCCCTTTGAATGGATGAAATATTTCTTTGATAAATAAATAATTCAAATAATCAATGTTAGGTTAGAATGTTTTTCACAGCAGAAATTTAATATAAATTTAAATTTTTATGAGTTACTTATTTTCTTAATTTTGCGTATTTAACGAATTTTTTTAAATATCTAAACGCACCTATATGAAAATTAATACTACTAGTTTTACACCTTATGATTTACTTGTAAATTTTTAATACCTAAAAAAGAGCAATAAAAAATTATTAACTATACTACACAAAGAACCTTACTCTCATGTCCATTTATTCTTTTGAAAAAAAAAAAAAAACCGGGACAACATATTAGCTGGTAGACGCAAATACGACGTGAAATTTCCTTTCTTAAAAACACACATTCACACATCCTTTACATTCTACATTTTGTTTAAAGAAGAAAAAGTAAAAACTATAAATTTTTAAGGAAAAAAAACCAAAAGTCCTTGCGAGTAGAATAACGAAAAAATATGTGGCAAGAAAATTCCTACGAAATAAAGGACATATTTTTCGCGCATAAATAAAAGAAGCCCGGATGATGATGATCATGACGGTTACTGATGCTGATGATGATAAAGCCAGACGGTTTTTGAGAAAAGGGGCCAGGCTCTTAGCTTGCGAGTGGCCCACTACTTTATATCGATCTTTTCTTTGCGGTTGAGGCGATATTGGAGTAATCGGATGGGATGGACTTAAGCCTTCTTCTTGTATCGCGGATGCTCCTATGCCAATTCCAATTTAAGAGTTTCGAGCCTTTTAAGTTTGGAGTTTGGGCGATGAAAGAGCCTTTGTCGAGTTTTTCATATCAAGTTTTTTTCTTGATTTTTGTAACAATAATAAAAAAGGACATTTGCAAATACAACTTTTTTGTTTTCATTTTAAGAATTATGAATATTTCTTTAAATAAAACATTTCATTATATAAATTGATGTAAAGGCTTGCAAAAAAAATGTGAATTCAATTTGTGACATAATTTTTTATGAAATACAATTAATTAACTCCATGCAGAAAATTTAATCTAAAAAAATGAAAATAGCGTGTTATACCGAAGAATGAGCTTTGTTTCACAAGCATCATATTATGTTTTGTAGGAGCACATGCTCGAGGCTCATTTACTAGATTTACCAAAAACTAGACTAGCCGAATTTCTGATAGATTCTTTTCTACCAGGCAAAATATAGAAAACAATTTTTTAAAAAAATATTTTTGATTGACTATCCTTGGGCAGGAATCACTTTATCTCTAAACTGGGAATAGTTAATACTGACTGTTAAATTATTCATCAGTCAAATACACTGAGCGTCTTTTTAAATTTCATAAAACAAATCAAGTTAGCAAACAAACTTCCAAACATGCAAACAAAATTTAGCATTTTAAAAGCGACTTTGTGAACACCATTAACATCTTCATTCCCGAATAAATATGCTAAATATAAGTTGTTGTTTTTAGATTTGTTTTCGTGTAATTTAATTTGGTCTACACAAATTTCTCAGGAGTTTCGTCTTTATTTGTCTTACATTTCGTTTACTTAACTGAACCTAAGCAGGAAGTTAATTTTCGCTTTGCCAATTTTTTTGCCAATCGTCGTCAAGTGGTTAAAGAGTTCAACTTTCACTAATTCAACAAAAATAAATTAAAACTCTTACAGAATCAAAGAAATGTTTACCTTTAAGTTCGACATAACAAATTTCTTCCTCGTATAATATATCAGTAAAATATGATTTGAAATAAAGTTATTTAGATTATATTACTTTAGCAAAAAGCATGAAAAAAAGAAATGAGGTATTGATATTAGATCCTGTAAATGAGGTAAATGAGAACTTGAGTTCGAACTGATGTATTTGCAGGATGGGTTGAGAGGATGTAGAGTGAATTGGGAGCGTTTGAAGTTTTAGGATGGTTAAAAAAATGAAGTTCATTTTTATGCTGCAGATGTTTAAAAAAATTTACACGGTTTTTTTTTTTATGGTAAAGGTTTATTCTTAAACAAGAAATTTCTAGAGTGTGTAGTATATATTACTATCTTATAGTAGCATAAGATATCGTTAGCTAACCTTTTAATGTTAACTCGATATTATAGAATAAGACAAATATTCTAAATATTAGTGACCATATAAGATTTTTGTGTGCCTTAAGAGTAGATATTCAGCCATGCAATGTTATAGTTAGAAGTATATGTCTTATTTTGGTTTAAAATTAATTGACAAATGATAAAGCAGACTTTATATTTAAACAAAAGATATATTTTACATAATTTGCATTTATGTAATGCATATATTATTGCTAATAGACTGAAATTATAACTAACAAATAATTCTTTAAAAGACAAATACTGAACTAATTAGTATTTATTTAATTAAAAAATCGTTAATAAGTAAATACGATTCTTTTAATGCATTAAATAATTCCTTTTTAGCAAATAAGTACAATCAATGTTTAATTAAATAAACTAATCATCTATCATTATAAATTAATTTAATGCCGTTTCGCTTTCATTGTGTTCCTTTTTAAACCTCTCCCCTTAAAAAAAAGTCTTTATTGCAAGGATAATTTAACGAAATGCCCAGTTTTTATTGAATTGCGTAAACCCCATTCATATAAAAATATATTCACAAACGCAATTATACATATGGTAAAAGAAAGAATACCCTCCGAAAAACATCCTTAAGAAACAAGAAAAGATAAAAAAAAATAGATGGCCTGCTGGGATAACTGATGTGACGTCCTACAAATGGCATAATTAAGCAACATTTAAATTCTCGCAAAGCATCACACTAGTAGTAAACACGACACAAGTACGCAAGGGCTAAAAAGAAAATCCAAAGGACAATTTCAAAGAGAAGAGATCCAAAGGGCATTTTCTTTCCGTCCGTTAATGATCTTATAATTATTCTTGGAGCAGTTGAATTTGTAAAGATTTGCTCCATTAATGTTTGCGCTAAAAAGGAACTGATTTGAGCTGTGTGAAAGTGCTTTTTATTTTTGATGTTGCTAAACAATCGATTAGAGTGTGGATTCTTTCCCTTTACTTAATTTTGCTTCAATTTGAATAATGCTTATAGTTATGAATTAAATTATTTATGCTGCATGTATTTTTTAAATGTTTTAAAAATATTGAATGAATATTTAAAATATTTATCTGATTGGATAAACTTTAAAAATAAGAAAGGAATTTTAATATTGTCAAACTACTGATTTTCGTTTGAATATTGATTACAAATAAATATAGGCATATCGAAAAAGATGAATGTCGAATTACGAAGAATTATATGTTTAAATTTTTTTAATCACAAATGTGATAAATAATCTTTATAAATTAAAAAGCTATTAACAGGATGTTTTTTCTCATAATTTGTAGCAAAATAATTATGTTTTACATAATTGGAAAGGTCATCTAGAACATTGAATTCAAGAAAAAAAATAAATCGCTTTTACAACAGTCACTTATGCAACTGGCAGGCTAAGGATTAGTATTAAGCCATGTTTTGCAATACGAGTGCCATGAGATAGTAGGTACGCAGTCCGATTTTTAAGTTCTTTACATTTAAAAGCAAAATAGTGTACATTGATCTGTTTAGTCTGATTCAAAAGCCAACGTTAAGGGATAAAGGTACATTTATTAGTTATTATTGATGAGTGCAACAAATACTAAGAAATGTGGTTGAAAACCTGTTGAAAATAGTGAAAAAGTAAAAAATATCCTCAAATGTCTTTAATGAATTTTATTACTTGCGTTTCACAAAAAAATAGAATATTTAACTATTCTCACAGAATGTCCCGTATTCAGAAAAATAAGAATGTCAAACTTTATAGCAAGAGTTACATTTTGTGCAATTACGCGCATCCGTCTGAGAAGACAAGTCGACACTTTCCACCTAGTTTTAACTGAACCCTCCAGCTACCGAGAAACAGTCGACTGTCACGAAATATGTCGTTTAATAAACTTTAATTTGAGGTTATATTATTTCCATTCCCATAAAATTTCGAAATTCTGAAAGATTTAGATGATCAATGGGTTTTCTAAGAAGAATCTCGGATGAGCGTATGGGAATGTTTCGTGTTTTAAAGACGGATAAGTTAGAGAAGGAATTTGTCAAAAATAAGTCGAAAATTTAAATAAAAAATTGTTTTCTTTCTTTTAAATCATCAACAGTAAAAGGTCACAGCAAGGTGGTTCCATAAATCATTAATTTATGAAACTGCTGAAACGAAAAAAAAGAAGAAAATACGACTTGATTTTAAAAAAAAATACCAATGATTCTATTGAAAAGTTTGCTTAGGGTACGTACTGTTTTATGTTTGTGGTGATGTTGAATATAGCTTAGAGGTTGCATACTTAGGTCGAAAAAGCATGGGATCAGTGTGAGGGTGATTTTAAATCTTGTAGAAATTTTTGTTACATTTAATTGTTATATTGCCATTGAGATTAAGTTTTATTGATATGAAAATGACGATAAGTTTTGTAAGCTGCATTCACATCTAAAGATACGGTACCGAGGTGAAATTTAGGAAAAACCATAAAAATAATTTCATTTCTCACTGGCCACGCTTCGGTCTGCGCTAAGAATCTGGAACGCTAGCAGTTTGAAAAGTAGCCCAGAACCGCTTTTGTATTCCCTATTTCCCCCATTGTTTTTTTTTTTTTAAATATTGCGGTCGTACCTGGGTGGGGAGAACGCGAACGTAATTTAAACCTGATATTTAAAAAATATAATATCACTAAGATGAACAATAAGACATTTTTATATACCAAAAGTCACAGAAAACCATTTTATTTTTAATGTTTTATTTTCTATACAATTATTTATGTTTAATAGATACTTTTAAAACTTTTTCAAATAAGTTTTGAGTTCACTAAAGAAATGCGACAGAAATTTTTATATTGTATTTCATTAATTTTAAAGGAACTTTAAGAAATGTTGATTTCAATGTATTTCAATTGAAATTTCAAAAATTAATAATTTATTTGGAGCTCTAAACATTCAGTTAAAAAAAGCCCTCGAAATATTTCCTGAATTTTTATTTTTAAGCAATGACATCCAACAAATAGAAAGAAAATCCATGAAATACATCACTTCTTCAGAAAAGAAAAAAAAAATATCCTTCTATCATCTACGGGGCGTTCTTATCTTCCATATCCAAAATCGATATCTCAGAAATGTATCGATTCCCTATATCAATTATTCTTAGTTAAAATAAACAAGGAAGAGTTTTCGTCTTACTTTCCCCTTCGGTCCCGGTTCTATCTGGATTCCTAGGTTTGATAATGCTGCATATGACTCATGGTAAAGCTAAATAAGGTTCAAAAAAATTTCTAAGTGATTGGTTTGGGAGTTTTAAAGCACGTATGCCTAGTAATTATGAACTGTGTATCTCAAGTATCCAAGTTGACACTTAATTCCAGCATCAAATGATATTTTGATCGGCATCGTAAGCCATTGCCTCCATCGATTCCCCGGAGTAAATGCAAGTTTGCCTCTCAGCTTTATCGCTAACCACTTTTAAAATGTTAATGAAGATTAAAACAATGTTTGGACACTTTCTCTGCTAGACTGAGGGATGACTACCTAAAATTATTCATCAAAGAATTTAAACAAAGTAGAAACCAAAAACAGCGTTTTTAGATTTAAAAAAAACAGATAAAGAAGTTCAAAACATAAGACTTGAGGTTAAACATTGCAATAATAATTCGAATAATCTTAAAAATGAAGAAGAAAATTTTTTTAATATGTACTTAATATTTGAGATAGAAACTTTTTTCATTTTTTTGCAGACAATATAATTTATCTAAATAAGGTTGAACAAAATTAATTTACTTAATTTATCTGTTTATTTTGATGTAAGGCACTTTAGATTTGCATTTATTATTAATATTAAAAATATGTTTTCCACTTTTAAAAAGTTAGGTCATGAAAGGCTATAACAGTAATTTCCAGTTCAGGTTATTAAGTTTAATATTTTCTTATTCTTTAAATATTGAGTAATTTATTGTTATCGCTATGTTTTCCTATTATAACTGAGACACATAATAGTTAGCAAGCTAATTTGAAGTAACGCATTAAATAAAATCCCTAAATGTAAGAACGGGTCAGGTTGTTAGAGAAATTTTGTACTATATTACTTCCTTTAATTATTTGAGTAACAAATATTTTAAACAAGAATCTTTCTGTGGATTTCCCTATTTTGTATACTGTTTATATTCAGTTTGTAAACAATTATGTTGAAACAAATACACAAACTCAAAAACATTAACCAACAACTGTTTCAAACTATTGCAGCAAGTTGCTTCATTGGGGTATAGCGTTGTCTGTAGGGAGCGATTAGTTCGATTAAGTATTTACAACAGTGGGTTTTCCCCTCGATCGGGGAGTTTGAAGATTTATTTGATTTCGTTCGAGGTGTGCATCTATAATGGGAGGGCTTTTGAATAATGGAGAAAAGTTTCTTCCTTCCTGAGTATAAGAGAGTTGTGATTTGTTTTGGGTTTATTGGGCAATTAGGGTTTTTTAGTAACACTTTTGGCATCTGTTTATTCCCACGTTTTGAATATTTGCAGAGATATTATTGATTATAGAATTAAATGCTTCGTAAACAAGTTTTTTAGATATACAAATTCGCATATTTAGAAAGTAATCATAAAATGTATTCAAATAGTTTATGACTAGTTATGAAAACTTTGTAAAATAGTTATTTAAACAAAATGCTTGAAGTAAGGCTTTTAAAACAGGTTGAATAAATTATATAAACTGGTAAATAAAATGAAATACGTTCAGAAGTTTAAAAATACAATTTTATGGATGTTGTTATTAAAACATTTTCTATTATCCGTAAGAAATAGTATTTTTTAGATTGAAAAAAAAAAAAGATTGAAATTAACTAGGCAGAATATAATTTTTTTATTGGACCAAAAAAAAAAAAAAACTATAAACGTTCCAATTATTTTTTTTTTGCCAATAAAATGTTCTTATTTTCTTTGTTTCATTAGAGTTATTTATTTACCCTTTATGCACGTGATTAAAAAATAAAAATACATTGTCTGACAACAAGATAAATATACCTTTTTAAACTGGAAAAATTATTTAATTCTTTTAAAAAAAGTAAAAAAAAACTCTTTTTGCATTAGCTGTATACATAACTATTTATGATATCATTAATTGGCATGTTTCAATTGACGTATCCCCATCCAGATTTCCTTCATGATCTTCTATCGATTGTTGTTCCGATTGGTGATTTGTTTTCCCATGTTATTGAATCAACTATCGATGCTAAAGAAATTATTTTTAAAAAATCATCATTTCAGTTTTCACTCAGGACCTTAAAGAGGCCCATTCCATTCACAAAATTAACACGTGGAAAAATCAACACAACTCACAAATTAAGACACTGATTTATTTTAACTTGTGTACCTTTCCGATATTCTATAACACATTTTAATTTATAAAAATAAATAAACAAACAATTAAGCAATATAAGAGAAAATACAGATTAAGAATTATCGTTCTTCCTACAAGAATAATGACTTGACTTCTATAAACCTGAAAATAATATATATTTTATTTAAATAAATAAATAAGAAATATAGTGTTTGAAAAAAAAAGGCAACCTGCCAATAAACAAAATCTGATTTATACTGTTGGTGTTCTTTCAAATGGCATCTTAAACCTGATAAGATGCGCACATATTTATTGTTTCTCATTCTCTTTTTACTTTCCATTCAGGTGGAAGTGACTTCTAAACTGTTCTTTTATTCAAGACGGTTTGACTAAACTTGTCAAGTACCTGCATGTTTTTCATGCTGGGTTCGTTTTTGTCTGTCACGGGGTTATTGTGAATAAATAAAATGTTTAGCTTAAAGACATGTAAGGTGAATACTTAAAATGATTGTATTCGTGAATAGGGAAGGGTATTTTCTTATTCGAAGGCCATAAGCTTCTTTGTTATTTATAAATAGTATATATAAATATTGTACACTGCTCAAAACAATTAGGGGAGCATTTTGCGTACTTCTGTTAACCCTTTCTGTTTCGGCGCTTTGTTTTTCATTCTAAAAGTCTAACATTTGCGAAATAGATTCCTTATGCATCCAGAATGAAATGGTAAAAAACAAACGGAAAAATATTAATTTTTTAACTAAAATTTAAGGAGGGGAAATTGGAATCAAAAATTAAAAACAAATTATAACAATAATTTTTTTTTGAAATTTATTTGCAAAAAAGAGGTAAAATAAATTTTTAAACATCTGAGAATGCAAGAGTGAAAAATTTAGGGTCAATTTATTTAATAAAATTTTTTTGGTAGTGAATTTTATTTTACCATATTTTCATATGATTACAACAAACATTATTTACATCATCAAAAGACTTGATTCTTCCATCTAACGATAAATTAGTGCAAGCTCAACTTAGTGAGAAAAAAAAATCGCAAGCTCATGATTCCAAATGGAAACTTTGGGGTTGAAAAAGTTTAAACCATGCGCTCCCCTAATTGTTGTGAGCAGTGTATATAAAAATTTAAAACTCGTTATGATATTACATAAAGTTTTTATAAAAATAAATTATGTATTTTGATTGTAATATGGTATGGTACGGTATGGTATGGTATGATACATATATATTCCAGCTTGTGTGCTTGTTCGTGGAACCGCTTATAAGCTTTCGTCAAGTGGGACAGACACAGAAAGAAATTTTTACAGTCACAAAGAAATGAATGACACATGGACAAATAACAACATTTATTAACTGTCACAAACATCCATGCCTGACCGGGATTCGAACCCGACCTCAGCAGCTCCAAAGGCTTTGTAATATGGTTATTATTGTTCATAAATAAATTTCAAAAAGAAAAAATAGGTTTTGAGTAATTATATATGAATGTAGGATTAAACCTTTACAAGCTTCGTGGTAAAGAAATGTATACAAATAAAAAAATATCTTTGGATGCATTATTTTATTTAAAAAATTAAAATTAATGTTGATGAAATGTGGTATAAAAACACTTGTTTTCAAGAAAGCTAATAAACTTTAAACTTATAGTTATATATTTCATAGTTATATAAATAAATCTTTACATGTAATTTTTATTGTAGATTTGATTTCCAGGAATGATTAATTATAAATGGCACGAAAATGAAGTTATTATTTACTTTCATTACAACTAATTAAAATATGTTAACACATGGAAAGATTAATTGCATACATCAGCAAATTTAATCTTTAAAGTAACCGCTATATTTATTAAGTAAAGCCGTATTTAAAAAGAACCATTATTGACGGCGAACTTCTTTTCAAAATATTCGAATGCTTCTTACTTCAGCTTTCCCGGAATTCTTTTACTTTCGACACTACTAAAAGAGCCTGCACATAGATTTAAATATGCAGAATAAATAAACTTTGTGGATATGCAAATCATCATAATTAAGTTTTCAAAAATAACTCTCTACTTAAGAAAAGTTTTCCAAGGCGGGTGCAAGTTTGACAGCTTACAATTTAGCCCCCTTCAAATGTATAAAACTTCAACAACAAAGTTAACCGCAATGTTAAAGGTGAACTAAGTTCTGAATAATTTATTAATACAGCATTTTAATTACGGCTTTTCTGAGAGGACGATTAGCTGAAGTATCGCGAAAGTCGGTTGGCAGATCTCCAGAGCGTTTTACTCTCTTTCCGTTTCGTAATTGTTATTTATTTCTCTTTCCCGCACGCTTTTGCCACCATTTTTTGTGTTTTTACCATGAAAGAGAAGAAGAAGAAGAAGATATACTAAAAAACAGCCTAAAAACAAAATGGGGAAAAGCGAAGATTTCGTGTTCACCGAGCAAGGGAAATTAATTTTAAACCTCTTAGTGAGCTGAGAAGCAAATGGTTTTTAGTGAAAGGTGTTGAGTTAAAAGGGGAAAGAGAGTGGAAAAAAGTATGGTATTACTCGTCCATTCAGTTCGTGAGAAGCACTTCTAAATTGTTTAAGAAATCAGTCTTTTTGCTGAAGGGATTTCTAAGAAATGAAATATCTGAACAAATAAAAGAGGAAAGGAGGCCAAAATCTAATGTAAAGAATTATAATTTAATTCATTGAGAAGACTAACGGCATTTTACTCATCTTGCCTTGGAAAAAGAATTGTAAAAGTAATATTATATAAAACTTGTATGGTTTGTTAAAGCTGTAACTTTTAAACTTCACACACACTTTATTTCATTGGAAAACATAGGATTGGGCATTATACTTCGATTAAACAAAATAGTGTTGCGATTAGTAGTATTTGTCTCTGTAGATATGGTAATGTGAATTTAGATATTAATCATAGAACTGATTTCCAGTTTAAGGTAGGCGAATACCCAAAATTTCCCTAAATTCTAAAATTTTTGCTATTGCTTTAATCTTTAACAAATTTGGCATGTGATTTTAAATATAATGAATAATACTATTTAGGCATTTTTTATTCAAATATAATTTATTTATTTTAAACGGTGTTTTTCTACTAAAAAAAGAGGTTTACGCTAACAAGTCTACCACATTGAATTTTCATCCTATAAACATTAATTATGTGTTAAATTCTTTGTTTTGAACTGATGCATGCAATGACCCTCTAGAGTTGCATAAAAATTACAAGAAAAGAAGTTATTAAGAAAAATGTTATAAATTAGCCACAAAAAAAAGTTTTTTTTTTGAAATTTAAAAAAAAAAAAAAACTTGTATATTTACATCAGATGTTAGAGATTCATGGCACAGATATATATTGAAATGGCATCTGTAAAAAAATTCAGGTAAATTAATGTAAATTTTTTTTATGCTAGAAGTGTTAGTGTAAACCAATTTTTTAAGTTGAAAAACACCGTTTAAAATAAATCAATTGTATTTAAATAAAAAAAATGCTCAAAAATCATTGTTCATTATATTTGAAATCACTATGCCAAATTTGGAAAAGATTAAATTAATAGTAAAAATTTTAGAATTTTGGGTACTCGCCTACCTTAACTGACTAAAAACATCTTTCAGTGACAAATACAGTTTTAGCAAATTTAAAATGCGATACTTTTCTCGTTTACAGAAATGTAAAATACTTAGTTTAAGGTTTTGAAAAGAAATATTTTTTGAAAACTAGTTTTAAGCATTTTTGATTAAATTTTATTTTCCAACAGCAACATGATGCACAAAGAGATTTTCGAGTACTAAGTGTAAAGCCCTTCCATTAAACGGATACATAATTTAAATGGCATAATTTAACCATCTTTAGGTTATATTTACTGTTACGCACTTTTAAAGATTTGATGAAATTTGTGAAAATTTTTTGACATGAAGTTTAGAACACTAAAAACATTAGTAAGTTATTATTATTCATTAAACATTTAGTTTTAATATCTTACACAGAAGAATAAAGTGCCGAACGCAATTAAATAATTGAAGCTCGTATTTATTTATTTATTTTGTGATAAAACAATATGTCAATTTTAAAATTAAGCCCAGCCAAACACTTTGTGAGCATTATATGAGTTCTAAAATTGGCAATTTTATTTCGATAAGCATATTTTAAACGGAATAATGTTTATGCACAATCAATTTGCAAGTAATTTACAATTCATAGTATTATGGTTACTTGAAAAAAAAACGTATCTTGATGACATTAAGCAAAGTTCCGACCAATAAAATGTAGATATCAAAACGTGTTACGCTAAAATAGGTTGAAATATTGAAATTAATTAAAAAATACAGAATAACAATCAATACTTCTCAAACATAATAAACCACTAAATCCGCAGGGAGCATTGGGATCGAAATATTTCATAATAACTGTGAAAAGAGTCCAACAAAATTCGGATAAAGAAGCAAAAAAAAAAAAAAAAAAAAAAAACAGACCTCTAAGGATCTCTTTAATTTTCCTGACATTGATTTTATTTACTTTGGATATTTTTTAGACAAACAAGAATACAAACTTGTTTATGACCTTTACTACACTCTTAAAACGAACGAGCGATTTTAATTCAGTCAGAGTAATTTTCACTCCTCCAGTCTGGAAAATGCACTTCTCCTCTTTTGTGTGTTAAACCTCCGACAGGATCACTCCAAACGAGTGATTTTAACTCGGTCCGATTTGATATTCACTCCTTTCCAGTGTCGAAAATGCACTTCTCCTACTGGAGTGGATTTCACTCGTTTGTTTTAAGAGTGTATGGTAATGAAAATGACGATGGATGATTATTGTTTTGATTATCATGTCTTATATATCTTCAGTTTAAAGATGACTGATATTTTTTTTGTTGATTTTATAGTCTTTTAACAATTTTATAAGTGTTAGAATTTTTTTTAACATTCAAAAGAAAGCATAAAAATACATATTTTTTTGTAAATATATTTACATTTCCTTTGACAAAATCGAAGAATATTATTTTTCTTTAATATTTTAATTATTATAGACATTTAATTTTTTTATTTATGTTAAGGTCATAAATCAACTGAAATACTATTTTCAAATATACTATAAAACACTTATCGATTGTTTACCATAGACAATTAATCTTAAGTTTTTCCCTTACAACTATGCATTTTCGGTAAACATTTTCAGCTTACAGTTCATTAAAAGAAAGTTCATGTAAAGATATATAAAAACAAATAAAAGGACTTCTTCCCACTAATTGACTCAAGTAAAAGAATTAGATTCTATTTTTGAAAACACCTTTTTAAGAAAGCTTAATTGTGCACTTTTGCATTTTTTCTGATGCAAAAGTTTTTTCTGTTTTTCAAACAAATGAGGTCATTAGGTTTGCTTGATTTTATAAGATTTGCGCATCCAAACTATTAGTTTTAATGGACATATATAATTAAAAAAATTTCAGATAAATAGTTACTAAATACTTCCAAAAATTAGCTAATAAAATCTTAAAAATAAAAGTCGCTACTTACTTTTCCTCAGTCGGGTAAAAAGAGTTTTGAGTTTCAATTCTCAATTTAAATTTTTGTTTGCTTTAAAATTTTTTTTAAATTGTATTGTCATTTGTAATGCCAGATCCCAAAACCATTTAAAAAAATAAAATATTTTTTATTTTATATGTGAAATCCAATATGAATTTCTGATGTAAAACGTTATTTAGCATTATTTTTTTAAAATTTGTTTGAAAATATTATATTTAAATGTATTCGTGTACATCCAATTAATAAATAGTATTTTTTAAATAAAAATTTGATAATATAACTTTTTTATAACTTTTGATGTACATAGTTTAATTTTAAATTAAACTCTGCTATGATTAACATATTTCTAAAGCAATCAAAATCCAAAAAAAGTCATTTATCTTTACCCGATTCTCTTTCCACTCCCATCTCCCAAATTGCTCAAGTTTTAAATCAAGAGCAGGCTGAATTCTAAAATGAGAATAATCAAATGGACGATAAACGTATTTAAGGGATAAATGAAACGTCCGAAACACAGCGTCTCTTTACTAATTCCTTTTCTTGAAGATCCACCTCACCACCATTATAAAAGGGATATTTAAAGACAATATGGACCTCAGTGTTATTCTCCACTTGTTTTGGGAATTAACTGTATTGTAGTATTTAATTCAATCCTATCAGTTAACGAAGTTACCATAAAAAATATAAAAATAAAAAAATAATAAAATTTTTAAGCATTTAATTTTTCACTGTACATAAACTGCAAATCGTTAAATTTTGTGTGTAGCGTAAAAATATAGTTACCAATATACCAAAAAGTATTTGATAGTACATATAACGTTATTATACTAGATTAAAAGCCTTTAAATTGTACTGTGCTGTTGGAGGCAGCTTTGGGGTCACTGTTTTTCTTTTTTAATCTCCGTGCGTAACCTGTCACCACTTTTGTGGTCAAAGGTTGCTCATTACCTTATTCTTAAAAAAATATATAAAATAATGTAACTGAACTTGAGTACTACCAAAAATTTCACTAAAGGCAATCTCAATAGAAGTAGAAATTATTGTTTAAACAAGCACAGCATATTATTGTACTAAGGGAACCCTTGGTACAACATCGTACAAGAAGCTAGAAATAATACAACCTGCAAATAATTACGTCCACTAAATGCAGACACAGATATTATCATAAAAGAAAACAGGATGGACGACGCAATTGTTCTGCATAAAGAACATTGCCATATTGTCCCACATGCATATCCGCAAAGTAATAATTCATAATGGACGCCGACGAAGACGCTTCTTCTTTCTCCAAAAGATGTCCCCATAAATTAAGAAGATTTATCTCTGTTAGAGACGAGTAGAGAATCAAGACGACCATTTAATTATTCTTTGTGGTTATGACGAATGGCGCTCCCTTTCATGGGCCCTCAAAAGTGAGGGATAGAGTAGGTACAAACAGATAGGGATACGAGTTGGAATGCTAAATGGACTTTGTAGAAAATAATATTAAGTTTTGTTAGGTCGTTATTGTTGAACGTTGTACTTTTGACGAAAATATTTATGACAGACTATATGGTTAATGAGATTTAACAACTTTTACGTGCAAATTGTGTTCTTAATATTATATATTTGTTAACAAAAACATTTTTGTAATCGAACTAGTTTGCAATTTAAAATTAAAAAACATAATATATTGTTCATATGTTTTCTTCAAAAACAAAATTAGTACATAGAAAGCTCAAATGGTTTCATCATTAAAATCCCTCCTAATAGTTTGCTTTCGCTTGTTTGTTGAGAAAACACACGATCTCAATTTCCTTCTGAAAACAAACCAAAGAGCAAGAGAAGTTTCTTAAATTTAGTAAAAAGAAAAGAACACAACGAAGAGAACAAACACCTCTCGTTAGTCGCCGAACGAGCGTTCACAGTTCATTAGGCGACGTCATTTCTTCAATACGAGGAAGATGGATTTTTTCTTCAAGACGAAACAATGCTGAAAGCAATCAAAGTTCACATCAAATAACACACAAAAAAAGTAATTCTCCAAGAAACCGAGGGGGTGTCGCAAAATCAATGGCTACAAGAGATAGAGACATCTTGAAAATGTGCGGGAAGGGGGCTAAAAATTATGTCAAAATCGGATGTCAGCGCCCACCCCTCTTGCCAGATAGATGTCCCGTGAGCAGCTGTAGGTGATGGTACCTTGAAAAGGAGGGAACGGCTTGAGGCCCGCTGCAAAATTTATCTTCCTTCAAGTATCTGCTTGATATTATTATTTTTTCGATGCATCCTCAAAATCTTGCGAAATAGGTTTGACAAAACTTTAACCCATAAAACAGTTTTTTTTTTATTTCAACGTATATATTCAGTAGATTTAACAAAAACAAAATATATTTCAAAACAAGAATCCTTCACTGTCCTTTTTTAGAGTTTAGATGAAAATTAATGAATTAACAGTGTAATATGAGTGCTCAAAACACTCAAATTAAGTAAAAAAATGACCAATACAATTCGTGAGTTCTCTAAGATTTTCTACAATTACTTTACAAATGCAAAATTTATAGGATTAAAGAATTAAGTGAGATACAAACATCCGCTCAGCACAGGCGATTGCATATCTAGTAAAATAAGATGATAAAATTAGTATGTCTAGTATTCTATTATTGAAAACGTGGGGTCATCCGATTTGAAACAAAATATTTTACTTTTACATAAAAACGCAGATATACTCATATCTGAAAGTATCATTTTTCTCTGGGTAAGGTCTTTTAATTTTAAAGTAATGAACTATTTTGTTTTTTTTCACATTTCTAACTCAATTAAGATGTAGCCTCTAAGTGCTTGCTTAGTTTTACATTGATATTCTTTTTAACATTTACGATTAAAATTATGTTTTGCTAGACAAAACATCAACAAAGTATCCAAATGCATATCTTCACTGAGAATAATGGCACTTTCAAATCTGAGAAAGTTTATGTTTTAATTTTGTAGCAAAATCGTATGTTTTTATCATGGGGGCTAATTGTTTTCATTTATGAAATAACAGAACAATTCAGTTTCGAACAAACTTTCTTATCATTTATTAATTGTAGTTAGTTTCTCCATAGTGGTTTTGTAATGAACTCGAGTTGCAATTTTCTCTTTAGAGCTAAGGAATGTTAATACCCCGCCTACTATCACAAGTCGCCGGCCCGCTGGTGCAATGGTTAGCGTGCTAGCCTTTGGAGCTGCTGGGATCTGGTTCAAATCCCGGTAAAGGCAAGGATGTTTGTGCTTGTCAATAAATGTTGCTATTATTCTATGTGTTTGTGTCGTCCTTCTTTGTGTGTCTCTTGTGACTGTCTCTTCTGGCGAGTTGGGTAATGGGCTATAAAGCCTACACTCTCCCTTCTAGAAGGCGCAATATTTATGAATTTAATTTGTACTGGAAAATAGAAAAATTTACGAGTAAAACCGTATTGCATTGGTCAATTTACACTCGATTTTTATGCAGGAATACATTCGCACGTGATCGTTTAAGGTGTCAGTATCAACTCCTTTTTGAAACAAGGCAAAAATGAACACCAAATGTTTCTTTTTTTAAGTACAAGTATGTTTCAGAAATTAATGTAAATAATTTTCGACTATGCAACCTACTTAGACTTGAGTATAGTTTACTTAGCCACCCCGGTGGCTTAATCGTTAGGATGCTGGCCTTTTTTCGAATCCCGGTCCGGCATGAATGCTTGTGACCGTCAATAAATGTTGTTATTTGCCTATGTGTTGTTCCTTTCTTTGTGACTGTAAAAATTCTTTCTGTGTCTGTCCCACTTGACGAAAGCTTATAAGCGGTTCTCTGAATAAGCACACAAGCTGGAATATATATGTACCATACCATAGTCGATTTTTAAGCAGGGATACATTCCACTTGATCATTTAAGGTGTATCAACTCCTTTTTGAAACAAGGCAACAATGAACACCAGGTGTTTCTTTTTTGAGCACAAGCATGGTTTCAGAAATTCATGTAAATAATTTTCAACTATGCAACCTACTTAGACATAAGTAAAGTTTACTTAGTTTTAACAATATCGTTTTTAATAATTGCTTGAACATTGAAATCATCGTAATCTTCTACGCCTGTTACCAGGGTTACATGTTTATCAAAGCAGCAAGGCGACCTTTCGCTCCCCTTTCAGTTCAAAATTTTTATATCTCTGTAGGTTGTCCAATGAAATATAAGACCCCTTGCTTTTGGCTATTTATTTCATCGCTGACCTCGTTTTCTGTAAGGGGTAATTGATTTTCGGCCCGAGGAACATCGGTTTTTCTTCTGGGATGGGGCTTGTTGTACACCGGGGGAAAGAGTGTTCGATGCGTGGAAAGAGGCTTGTAGTAATGAAGGTTGAGTCATTCATCTATCGTGGAAGGGGTAAGGGAGGATACGTGTGATGGGGCTAATAGTGGAGCTTTATAGCGTGTGAAATGTGAATCATTGAATCAGGTGGATGATTTAAAAACATTTTTGAATGAAAAAAAGTAATTTTCCATGGTTCTTTGGAACTAGATTTAATGTTTCGGATTCATTTTTAACATATTCTAAACTGTTGTTTATGTTAATATTCCTTTAAACTATTTATGTAGATTATTTTATATCTTGCAATGGATATTTCTTTTTATTTTACGAGTTTTATTGTAGTATTATATCCGATAGTTTTAATTAGATAAAAAATAGTTGAATTGCAATTGGTTCTTTCTGGTTTTCAGGCAAAAACTATTTGAATTAAATGTATCAATACAAATTTGCATAAAGAGTTGTCTTTATATATTAAAATTAATTTTTTCAATGTTCGCCCACATTTTTTAAAAATCCATGAAACGTACAGCTCTGAAAAAATACACTAAAGCCTAGGGATTTTTCGGCTGATAAATATTTGCAGACATACTCAATCGAATCCCTTAGGGTGGCGCCCCAATTTGTAAAATATTTTTCCTTGCTGCTGCTTGAAAGTACGAAGAAAGATTTCGCAATTTCACTAGCTTTCAAATTCTGCATAAAAGCATATATAGCTTGGTTTCCTTTTTGAGTTTTAATTTTTAATAAAAATCAATTCAAATCAATTGTCGATTAAGTACATTAAAGGTTTCTTTCGTATATTTTTTTATAAAATAAGTACTATTATTAATATTATTGCAATAAGAACAATATTTTAAAAGAAATAACATTGAATTTCTATTTCTTACCTAATCTGAAGCACGTAGTTCTATTAACTCGTATCAGACCAGGTATTATTACTACTACTTAACTTTGATAAATATTTTGTTTGCAAGGCTTTCGAATGGAAACACAATTGCAAATAAATTGAAAATATTTTTGGTCCTTTTTATAGCTGGATAGTTGAATGACAAAGTAATATGTACTGCGAAAAACAGTTCGTCTGTTCACTCTTAATTAGTAGGTAATTTTTCGGTAGTTCTTTTCTGCAGCTATACTTAAAAAACAGCTTAATAATCTTAAATTACTTGCAATGCAACAATAACGCTAACTAATTATGCTAATCTAAAAACTCAAGTAAAGAGCAAGCGTAAAATGAAATATTTAAAATAATTTTAAGTCAAACCAAGGCTTCTGATCAATTAAAAAAAGCAAAAAAATAATTATAAAGTAAAAAACAAGTATTTGATTTTTCCAATCAACCTAATTTTCTGTACCTAGGCCTTAGATAATCATTTTGCTCTGATCGAGAGTAATATGATTAATACAGTCTGGAGGCGATGGTCGCAAAAAAAATATTAAACTTAGCTAATCAGTGCTAATAAAAGTTAATATTTATAATATATTTGCTTAGTATGTTTCTTAGATATCAATGATCATCACTTCATGCTCAAGATCTTCTAATAAATAAAGCGTTATACATTTCTCGACATAGTTTCTTTGAATCGTGAATACTCATAAACTGACATCTGAAATAATTTATAATAGTAGCGAGACTATTTTGATTGTAATTTCTGGGCATGTTTCGTAAGTTTGGAAATAAGTGGGTACACTTTCATCCTCTGCGAAGAATAAACTATTCACGTATATATTAGCAAATGGATCGTATTCATCCTTTTGTTATATTTACTAAACATCGAATCTCCTCTAAGGCTTTCAACACAATGGTACACTGTAGATATTTGTATTTACAATTAATGCAGAATCAATTCAATGGTGGTTGTACAAAATGTATATGAGTAGTACACAGTTGCGGACTGCATTGAAACAAATCTAAACATTTATAATTCATGTAAAAATTACTCTTTTTATAATTTTGTAAAAGTTCAAGAGGTATATATCTATATTTTTTTATTACGTAGTTGTACATTAATTTAATGGTTATCTATTAGATGTAAATTAAGGATGTGTATCAATGATTTGTATTTGACTGAAATACGTTATCACAACTATATTAGTTTCCTAAAACTAACTTTAAATTGAAGGTTACTAAGTGTTAAAAATCGTTTAAAACTCAAATTCATGATTTACTTGCTGTTTGCTAAGCAATGTGAAGTTTGTTAAGAAATGTGTCTGTAAAGATGTATTCCATAATAAGTAACTTTTAAAGATAAAACAGTTTTCGAATCTATACGAACCGTGCTAAGTTGTGATCTTAAGTAAGCTATAATTTTTTTTCTGACATATATTCTTTTTGTTTTAGCTAACTCTAAAAGCAATATAAGAATAACGACAAAAAATATATAGATAACGGGAATAACACAGGAAATCGGATATTGAGACAAAACGCATGCGATAAAAAAGAAGTAGATACATAGATATTTCCACTGGATAAAATGTTTTTGTTCCAGAAATGCGTACTTTGTATTGTCTTTTTCTTAAGCCCTTGAAAGAACTTTTGTATCAAACAAGAGCCTCAAGTCTGTATAAATTGAATCTCCGTATTTATGGCCAGGCCAAAGTACCACTAGAAAATGTTTAGTGTTTGACTTTAGGACTCTTTCCACAGACTTTCCTCTTTTCTTACCAAGATTTAAAACGAGTTTTTTCTTTTTACTCAAGGCTCCCCGAATGGCCGAAATTAATTGCGAGGACACTGGAGACCGACTAAAGCGGTTCTTTGATTTATTATGGGCCTTTAGTGCTTTAGCATGGCCCCTTTGTGTAAGTCTGCACTTAAGTAATTATATAAATCGACCGTTTGAGGACAACATTATTTCACGATTGACTGCCTCAAAAAGGAAGAAAAAATCTTTTCTACAAGGTATAAATCAGTAATACGATTACCTTGTCTTATTTGAATATTTTGATTTTTAAGAGCATTTGATTGAAAGTAAATGGTAGTTTAAAACAGTAATTTTGTATATGAAGCAGTTATATAGGATAACAAATTGTAAATGAAATTGAAGATTTATCTGATGTGCACGAAAAATTTGTGAAAACACGTATGATAAACCGTAAAAAATGTCAAAACATCTAACTTTGCTTCAGGATTAATAATGCTATTTTTATTTGAAACAATTAAAACACAAAATCAGCTTAACAGGGAAAATAAAGTTAGATAAGAATTAAAATAACCAATATTTCTGTTACTTACTTTACTATTTAATTTAAATATTCTTATGACAGACTAGCATGTTTGTAATAGTTAATGTCACCTAAACACTTCCACACAACATATACCTTAAAAAAAATTTAAAGCCAAAATTGGCTATTTTTATTTATTTTCTATGTTTGTTTAGTATTTTTAGAAAAGCTAAATTGAAAATAAACCATTGAAATATTAAAATATATATAACTTTTCAAAGATTTATGTTTTTCTGGTTCATCATAAAAAAAAATGTTGTAGCACTTGGTCAACGAGTAACTATGCATGAATAAAAAAAACATAGGGCAAGTATATTTTTCTTAAAATGTAAATAAAACCTGTCAGAAAACTTCTTACATTTTATATTATACCCCAATCATGCACAAGATTGACAATAAAAAACATTTTCTTTTTCCTCAGACAAAATATGAGCCCCTTCTCAGTTATTTTTCTTGGTGTGAAACGAAAGCTCAAATAC